>VWZI01009979.1:377831-388669 GCA_013396835.1 Psilopogon haemacephalus
CACTCCTCCAGCCCAACAACCCCCCCAGCACTCCTACAGCGCAACAACCCACCCAGCACTCCTACAGCACAACAACCCACTCAGCATCACCACCCCAGGATATTTCCCTGCACCCTCAAAAATCTCGTGGATGGTTTGAGCTTGGCAAAGCGAAGAGGAAAAGCAAACTGGAGCCCACCCCTGGAAAATTTGGCAGGTTCCCCCGGGGAGCTGCACGAGGGCTGCTGAAACTCGGAGGGTTAAAAAGCAAAAAAAAAAAACCAAACAAAAAAAACCNTGGCAGGTTCCCCCGGGGAGCTGCACGAGGGCTGCTGAAACTCGGAGGGTTAAAAAGAAAAAAAAAAAAACCAAACAAAAAAAACCCCCAAAAAACCAAAAACCAACAAGCCAAGGAAGAGGAAGACTGAACATGGCTTCAAACCGCTGAGAAATCTTCTCATCAAAATAATGTCAGCGGCTGTCACGGCGCAGGGAAAACAAACGCGCGCTACATGATGGTGCTGCAGGAGATGTAAAATGCTGTTTAGTTAAAACAAAACTCTCTCAAAGCACTCGGATGGGGAAGAGGAGGGGGGGGGGGTTCTGAGGAGCGGGGGGAGAAGAGGTAAAAGCAGAAAGCACTCTGCTCCCTTGGCTTAAAAGGTATTTAAATGGAGGAAGCTGTTGAGGCGTGAGGAGCTCTGTCTGCCGCTCCCGCGTGTGCCGCGCGACACCCACGGCGCAGCCAGTGGCAATTACTGTCAGTCAGGGAGATGGGGGCCCCTCACCCCTCCTTGGCAGCCTCCTGCCCCTTCTGGAGCCTCTGCTGTCACAGCCATGGGCTGATGGGAGTGGAGGGGAGAAGACTTTTTTTTTGTAACCAAGCAGGAGTGGGAGCCAAATGGCGAAGGGTTGGATCCCTGCAAGCGGAGTTCCTGCCCGCAGGTGTTTGGTGCTTTGTTTTCCCAGGCTGGCAAGCAAAAGGCTTTGGACATGGCTGCAGGAAGAGAGGGTTTGGAATGTGGTTTTCAGAGGACTGCTGCATGGCTCTAACCTCAAGACAAGGCTGACCTGGCCGTGCTCTCAACAAGACCTTCTGCAGACCTGGCTCTGAAGCCTTCTCCTCAGGTTCACATGGAACTTCCTCTGCCTCAGCTTCCACCCATTGCACCTTGGCCTGTCACTGGGCATCACCCAGCAGAGCTGGCTCCAGCCTCATGGCACTCATGTCCTGCATATTTATAAACACTAATGAGGTCACCTCTTGGTCTCCTCCTCTCCAAGCTGAAGAGCCCCAGCTCCTGCAGGCTCTCCTCGTAAGGAAGATGTTCAACTTCCTTAACGTAGATTCCTTCATGTAGCATGCAGATGCTGCCTCCCTGGAGGTGTCCAAGGCCAGAGTGACCTGTTCTAGTGGGAGGTGCCTATGGCACAGGGAGGTTGGGACTGGCTGAGCTGTGAGCTCCCTTCCACCCCAAACCGTTCTCCAACTCCACAATTCTATGATTTAGATATTTTTTTTTTTGTGCATCTCTAAAGCCTTGAACAGAAACCAGAGCTGAAGGAAGCAAAAACGATCCCTTCACCAGGCTGGCAGATCAGCACACCTGCAGAAAGAGACTTTCCCTGGACATGTCTTTAATCTTCCCTGCTTCCAGCCCTTAATAGCAGCAGCTGATTCCAGGAGCGGGGTTGATGGATTCCCGAGGCGGGCGCCAAGCGACAGCCTCATTTCGGAGCGGTGCGCAGCTATAATTCCCCTGCTTTATTTGTTATTATTTTAACCTGCTGATGGAGCAAGGGAGGGAGCTGGGATCCCAGGCAGTGGGGCCCAACTCCAGCTGGAGGCATTATTTAGAGCTGGGTGGTTGCAAGGCAGAGCCTGGTTGCTGGGAGTTTCTGAAGGAGATGCTCCCGCAGCCGCGCGGAGCTCCTATCTTATTTCGTTTTGTTGTTCAAACAAAGGCTCAGGAAATTGGATGCTGTTTCTGGCGAGTGATATCATCCCCACGGTGAAGGGAAGGCCACTGCTCTTTGCATGGCCCTGCAGCAGGGCAGGGAGGAGAGCTGCCTCCTGTTCGAGGCGAGCAGGTCACCTTGGTGAGCCCTTGGCAAGGCTCCGCTCCGCAAAGCCGCAGGGCACAGCAGAGGCTCGGGGAGGGTGAAGCAGCAGCACCCTGCAGGTTCTGGGGCCCAGCCCTGCTGCCTGTGGCTGGAGATTGGTTTGTGGGAAGTTTCCCCCCCGGTCCCTTTAATTTTTTCTCTTCTAAGTTAAGATAAAATTGATCTGCATCAAAAGAAGCGAGGGCAGCAGGGTAAGAGAGGGGATTCTGCCCCTCTGCTCTGCTCTGCTGAGACCCCACCTGCAGCACTGCCTCCAGCTCTGGTGTGTCCTGCACAAGAAGGATGTTGAGCTGTTGGAGAGGGTCCAGAGGAGGCCATGAAGATGATCAGAGGGCTGGAGAACCTCCCCTGTAGGGACAGGCTGAGAGAGTTGGGGCTGTGCAGTCTGGAGAGGAGAAGGCTTCAGGAAGACCTTAGATCAACCTTCCAGAGTGGTCCAGGAGGGCTGGGGAGGGACCTTTGAAAAGAGCCTGGAGTGCCAGGATGAGAGACAATGGATTTGAGATGGGAGAGTGGAGATTGAGAGTGGAGATGAGGAAGAAATAGCTGAGAGTGAGGGTGGGGAGAGACTGGCACAGGCTGCCCAGGGAGGCTGTGGATGCTCCCTCCCTGGAGCTGTTCAAGGCCAGGTTGCAAGGGGCAACCTTGAGGAATCTGGGAGGTGTCCCTGCCCATGGTGAGGGAGTGGGAACTAGCTAGAACTGCAAGTTGCCTTCCAACCCAACCCATCCTATGGCTCCATGATTCTAAGAGAAGGCAACTGGAAGCTGCTGCAGCTGCTGAGCTGTTTCTTAAGGGTCTCTCATTCTCACCAAGCCTTGCTCAGCACGTCCAGGAGCCCATACCCAATGCCATATGAAGACCCCCCCCAGCCAGCTGGGTGTCCCAGTGGGCTTGCAGAGCACAGGAGCACAGCCCCAGCCGTGTGCCAGGCACCCATGAGCACTGCTGTGACTCTCAGCACCACAGAGTGAGAGACGCCTGCAGCTCCCCTGCAACCTGCCAGCTTGCCAACCCCAGGATGAAAGGGGATGAATTAAACACATATCCCACCCAAGCTGCTACCACTTCTGTTTTGCCAGGGTGTTATTCACAAAAACAAGCTCTGGTGCCAGCTCTGCTTCCCAGCCAGGCCTGCAAACTAATGAAATTGCCTTTTATAGCAAGCATGAGCCTGAAACCTCCCCTGACTGCAGGAGTGGGCCAGGATCCACGCTCATCCCTCTGGGGGTGGTGGTAGCCAGGCCCTTATGGACTTGACTGCAAATGGGACAGGGAATTGGGGACAGAGCTAAAATTGCTGGAGCTGCTCTGAATCCTTTTCAGAGAGGAGGCTTGCAGCAGCCAGGGAGGTTGGTGAAGGAGCCAGCATCTCCCTCCGTGCCTTGCAGGCTGACCTGGAGGGGTTGGAGGGACAGGGGAGGGAAATTAGCTAAGTGATGTCTAAGTGGAGGTCTTATAAAAGAAGACAACCACCCTTGGCAAAAAAAAAAAACCCAAAACACTGAACAAACCCTGCCACTGCTCAAAGGCATCCAGACATGGTTTATTCCCAGTGGGTTTCCAGCTCTCAGCCCCACTCCCTCCTCAGCAGCACCACAGGGTGCAGAACCACTCAGAATGGTGGGGGTTGGAAGGGACCTCTGAAGATCATCTGCTCCACTCTCCCTGCTGGAGGAGGAGCACCTGGAGCAAATCACCCAGGAACACACCCAGGTGGGTTCTGAATGCCTCCAGAGATGGAGACTCCAACCCCTGACATCCTGTGAGCCTGTGATCCCTGACACTCACCCTTTAGGTTGATAAATCATCTTATACTTAACCCGGGTGTGAAAAGGGAAGAGGATTAGGGTGGGGGTCTACAACTCCCTGTGACATCCCTGCCCGTCAGCACGCACAGGGAAGAGGGAAGCATTCCACGAGGCACTTGGGATCACCCCAAACAAACCCAGGAGCTCACAGCAGTCACTCCCTACCCTGTAAACCTCCCTCCCTGCTGCCAGCAGGCAGGGACTGAGCAGGGGAGCAGAGGGTGGCTGTGCCACCCGGGGCTGCTGCTTGCTCTGAGCAGTGCTGATGTTCCTGGCTCCACGCTGCAGATGTGGCTGCACAGCTGCCTGCCCGCAGGGTGGCTGCAGCTGGCCCTGCTTGCAGAGCCCATCTGTCACCTCCCCTGCTTGCTGAGCATCCCCTCCTGTGTGCCAGCCACGGGCTTAGCACATGATGACTGCCCCAAGCCCAGGGAGAAGCTGAGGTTTTCCTGGGACAGAGAGAAGTAAAATCCTCCCATGGCAGCATCATGAGAGCCGAGGCACTTTTAGCCCTGTTCTGGGCTCCTCTCCACAAGGCAGCTGCTTAAAAATGATGTGGCCAGGCCCATTTGGAAGCACTGTGGCCTCGGGTGGGTCAAAACTGCAACCTGCCTCTGCTTCAGTTTCCCACTGTAGAGAAAAGAAAGGACAGCCCTTACTGCTGGGAGGATGAGGATGGTGAGAGGTGTTCACCTGCCACAGTGATGGCACCAACAGAGGCCAAACAGCAGAATGAAAGGAGGGACTGGTCCTGGTGGGACAGAGATGCAGCCAAGCAGAGTCAGGGACTGCATGGAGAGTGTCCAGGGAAGGGCAATGAAGCTGGGGAAGGGTCTGAAGAGCAGAGCTGGGGAGGAGCAGCTGAGGGAGCTGGGGGTGTGCAGCCTGGAGAAAAGGAGGCTGAGAGGAGACCTCATTGCTCTCTACAGCTCCCTGAAAGGAGGCTGCAGTAAGATGGGGGTTGCCTAGGATCAGGTGATAGAATGAGAGGAAATGGCCTGGAATTGTGCCAGGGGAGGGTTAGGTTGGAGATGAGGAACAATTTCTTTGCTGCTGGAGCGGTCAGAGATTGGCAGAAGCTGCACCATGGGGAGGTGGTGGAGTCCCCGTGCCTGGAGGTGTGCATGGCACCTGGGGACAGGGTTTAGTGGCCATGGTGCTGTTAGTTCAGCAGCTGGACTCAAGGACCTTAGAGGGCTTTTCCAACCCAAACAGTTCTGCTATTCCATGATTCTTTTTGCCAAGTCAGTTGATGCTTTCCTCCTGTTTGGCACAGCAGCTGCCTTCCTGTCTTCTGTGGACAGGAGCTGTGTCTCCATGAGGAGGATTCACCTGCATGGCTTAGTGGTGTTAGCTCAGCAGCTGAACTCAGTGCCCTTGGAGGCCATTTCCAACCAAAACGATTCTATGATTATGATCCTCCTGCTCCCAGCCTGTGCTGGAGCTGGCTGCAGAGCTGTGCTGCACACTCATTTTGCTCCTTCCACTCCCTCTTCCTCCTTTCCCCTCCTCGCCAAGCTGCTCTCAGCCTTGGGTTTTTTCCCTCACCAAACGTGGCCCTCTTGTGTTCAACAGAGAAATCCTGACAAAGCAGTGCCAGCTGCTCCTCACTACCAGAGGGCTGCTCAAGAAGTGACTTCCCCACAGCCTAAAGCCCCCACACGTGGTTCTGGAGCATCCTCCAGGCACCTGCTCCGAATCCCAGAGTGGGGAAGAGCATCGACCTGAGAACCACAAAGACTTCTGCCTTCCCTCCCACACCCTCCTCCCTCCAGTTTGGCAGCAAAGGCTCCTCAGAGGTTTGCAGTGCTTGGCAGAAACAAACCCCGAGTGAAGGGTGGAGAAGAAGAGCAGCAGAGAAGCACAGGGAGCAGCTTGGTGCCACCCTGCTGACTGCACAGAGGGGTGGGTGGGTGGGCAGGGGCTGGCAGAGGGCTCTGCTTGCACAGAAGCAAAGGAGCAGCCGTTTGTGTTGGGGGGTTTCCATAGAGACCGAGTTGGGAAAGAATTAAGGTGGAAGGATGCTGAGTTCTGAAGGGCTGGGGATAAAAATAACCTTGCTAAGCACTGCCTGGACTAATTAGATGATGATCCCTGACTTGGAGCTCTCCTTGATGATAAAGTCAACCAGGACGTGTCTGCACCTTACCAGTCCCTGCTAGTGAGCAAAGGAGACTGAAGCACCTCAAAGAGCAGCACTGATCCAGAGCTCTGGTGCCCATTTCTCCTTTCTTCAAAGCTTTGTCACCCTGCTACCTGCCAGCTCAAGGAGAAGCACTGTGAGCTCCAGCTCTTCTGGTGTCACCACCACCCAGGTGAGACACTCTGGGACACCACAGAATCACAGAGGTTGGAAAGGGAAATAAAGGGAAAGGGAAAGGGAAAGGGAAAGGGAAAGGGAAAAGAAAAGGGAAAAGGAAAGGGAAAAGAAAAGGGAAAGGGAAAGGAAAAGGAAAAGGGAAAGGAAAGGGAAAGGGAAAGGGAAAAGAAAAGGGAAAAGGAAATGGAAAAGAAAAGGGAAAAGGAAAGGAAAAGGGAAAGGAAAAGGAAAAGGAAAAGGAAAAGGAAAAGGAAAAGGAAAAGGAAAAGGAAAAGGAAAAGGAAAAGGAAAAGGAAAAGGAAAAGGAAAAGGAAAAGGAAAAGGAAGGAGAAGGGGAAGGGGAAAAGAAAAGGAGAAATGAGGAAGAGGAAGAGGAAGAAGAGGAAGAAGAAGAGGAAGAAGAAGAGGAAGATGAAGAGGAAGAGGAAAAAAAAGAGAAAAAAAGGAAAATAAAAAGAGGCATTTTTGTTCAGAGCTGCTCTAACAGGGTGAATGCATCCAAGAAAGCAGCAGAAAGTTCTGCTTTGGGGTGGCTCAAGCACAACCCTTTAGGGCCAATTACTTCCACTCGGACTTTGGCGAGGGATGGTGGAAAAAGCTTTGGTTGAGGTGGCCTCCCCCCAAGACCCCTCCCTCTCCAGTTTCCTCCAGTTAGAGGCATGAACCAAACGAGAAATGCCTCTCTCAGCGGCAGCCCTTAGCCAGAAGAGCAATTTCCAGGCTGCCCTCAGCCCAGCTGTCTCACAGTCTGGCTATCTAACAAGCCACAGCGACTCCCAATCTATTTTTCCTGAAGCAAATTCCTAATGATGGTTATGAAAACCTCCTTATGGTTCCCCAGCTGATGCAAAAGCAGCAAGCAGGACCCGGCCGTGAGTCACAGATGGACGTTTCTGAGAGCAGCCTCTGAGTTTTGGGGGGCTCTGGGATGGGGGGGAAAGGGGGGGAAGGGGGAGCTCATTTCCCATGGCCTCAGCTCTAGGAAGAGAAGAAAGGGCCTCAAGTTTGGTGAGACTCTGGAATAGGCTGCCCAGGGAGGCTGTGGATGAGTCATCCTTGGGGGTGTTCAAGCCCAGGCTGGATGAGGCTTTGAGCAGCTGAGCCTAGCGGAGAGGTTGTGGTGGAAGATCCATGTCCTGGCTTGCCCAGGCATCATCTCATGGTCTCTTTCCTCTGCCCTTTAGAATGGGCTGCCCAGGGAGGTGGTGGAGTCCCCATCCCTGGGGGTGTTCAAGAGGAGGCTGCATGAGGCACCCAGTGCCATGGGTTAGTTAATNCCCTCCCTCTCCAGTTTCCTCCAGTTAGAGGCATGAACCAAACGAGAAATGCCTCTCTCAGCGGCAGCCCTTAGCCAGAAGAGCAATTTCCAGGCTGCCCTCAGCCCAGCTGTCTCACAGTCTGGCTATCTAACAAGCCACAGCGACTCCCAATCTATTTTTCCTGAAGCAAATTCCTAATGATGGCTATGAAAACCTCCTTATGGTTCCCCAGCTGATGCAAAAGCAGCAAGCAGGAACCGGCCGTGAGTCACAGATGGACGTTTCTGAGAGCAGCCTCTGAGTTTTGGGGGGCTCTGGGATGGGGGGGAAAGGGGGGGAAGGGGGAGCTCATTTCCCATGGCCTCAGCTCTAGGAAGAGAAGAAAGGGCCTCAAGTTTGGTGAGACTCTGGAATAGGCTGCCCAGGGAGGCTGTGGATGAGTCATCCTTGGGGGTGTTCAAGCCCAGGCTGGATGAGGCTTTGAGCAGCTGAGCCTAGCGGAGAGGTTGTGGTGGAAGATCCATGTCCTGGCTTGCCCAGGCATCATCTCATGGTCTCTTTCCTCTGCCCTTTAGAATGGGCTGCCCAGGGAGGTGGTGGAGTCCCCATCCCTGGGGGTGTTCAAGAGGAGGCTGCATGAGGCACCCAGTGCCATGGGTTAGTTAATGGGAAGAGTTAGGTGCTAGGTTGGACTGGATGATCCTGGAGGTCTTTTCCAACCTGCTTGATCCTGTGACCTCTGCCATAGAACCAAGGCTGAGTTTCCAGCTGCTCTCTCCTAACTCCCAGCCTCAGCCTCACCTTATCACCAAATTTTCACCCCTTTAAGGTGCCCCTGATCTGTGGGCAGAGGCAGCTCCCCCCAGCCAGGCACCACACAACCATCTGGGGCTGCCTTGACTTGCTCTCTCTCAGCTCAGACAACAGCTCCAGCAGGAGCTTGTCAGACCCTTCCCTCTACACCAAGTCTTGGCCTTTTCTCAGCAATTATCTCCTGCAAGGGCAGAAGCAGCTCAGTGTTCAGCTGCCAATACACATGAAGGAGCCTGAGCCCCCTCCCTTTCCCTCCCCATTCCAGCTGCTGCAGGTGTTGCCAGGGCTCCTGGGGAAAGAAAGAGCCCAACCAAACTCCTCTGCTGAAGGTCACCAGCCACAAAGTCCCGGGCAGAGGAGTGGGCAGAGCACACCCAAGATTAATGGCACTACAGGGCTCAGATCTGTCTGTGCTGGGAGGGTCTGTGGGGAGAGCCAATAAAGCCTAATACGATTTTACATACAAATGAATCGTTTCAAGGCATGAAGTGCCCTGAGCAAGCCTGGACGTGGCCATGATCCTGTCCTGGGGAGCACAGGGAGGTGTTTCCCCACTGATTTGCAGAGAGAGCATCATTAAAGAAGAGTTTTGGTTTATTTTTTCAGGCTGAGCCTGTGGAATTTTGCAGCCTTTTAGCTCAGGCAATAATGCCAAGGTCAAGAGCAGCACAGCTCTTGGGCACAGGGCACAGGCTGGGGGTAGCCCAAAGTCTCACCCTGGCTATGACACTGGAGGGTCTGAGGCTTTGGGAGAATTTACACCTCCCCTCAGTGTCCCTTTTAAACCAAGGATACTGCCACTGCCTGCCTCGGGAAAACAGGGATGCTGCCACTGCCTGCCTTGGGAAAACAGGGATGCTGCCAACGTCCTCCTAGGTAAAATAAGGATGCTGCCACTGCCTGCCTTTGCAAAATGCCCTCAGAGCTAGCAGAGAGCAGTGCTGCATCCCAGAGTGTTCCTGCTCCACCTGATTCCTGCCCTTGCCCTCCTCAAGGTAACCTCTGAGCATCTCCAGGACCTGCCCAAAGGGATGTGCCCCAGGTCTGCTGTGTGCAGCTCCTCTGTGACCCCAAGGGGAGCAGGAGCTGATAGGTGGTGCTGTGTTTTGTTTTGGCAGGGTCGTTTGGTGTCTGGGCTCAGGAGCTGATAGGTGTTGCTATGTTTTGTTTTGGCAGGGTCGTTTGGTGTGTCTGGGCTCCATTCCTGGAGGAAAGGCTCCCCGTGTGAGTTGCTTTATTTAGCCAGCTCCAGCACTCTGTGTCTGTGGGAGAGAAGTGAGGGTGATAAGCTGCTTGGAAACCAGGCAACAGGCAGGCACTTCACAGCCTGGGGTCATCCAGACCTGACACTGAGAGGCAAACTGTGCTTGGAAGAGGCAGTTTCACTGACCCCAGTGGCAGCAGGCTGGAGACAGCTGGGTTAGGGCTGGGCATCTGTTTACTGAAACCTTCTGGACTCTTGTTTTCATCTGATGTCCTAACTCCTGTCTCACTCCTGAGACTCAGGAGATGCAGAACAAGTGAAGGTTCTCCTTTCTTCCCCCTTCCAGCTGACCTCTGAGCACTGACCTCTGCCTCTCATGGACAACAACAGTCCCACACTGTGACCCTCACTGTTCCTCCAACCACGCTGAGGGAAGTGGTTCTGGCAGTGCTGCCCTGGGGTCCTCTGCTAGGTGAGGGCAGGTTGGGTGAGGCAGGTAACCACCTCCTGCTGCAGGCTTCATCTCGAATGTGCTGGGCTTGAGGTCCTTCACACTTTTCAACGCTCCCATGGGAGATTTTTTTCCTCCCACCCCTCCATTCTCCATTCTCCCTGCCATAAAAAGTTCTATTTCACAGCCCATTTGGAAAGCACTGCTTTATTTTGGTGGGCTGTTGGTTTGGCTTTTCTTCCTTCAAGATCCAGCCCAAACCCCACACCCCTACAACCTCAGGCTGTGCATCGGTTGCCCAGGGAGGTTGTGGCTGCTCTCTCCCTGGAGGTGTTCAAGGCCAGGCTGGATGAGGTCTTGAGCATCCTCTTCTAGTGGGAGGTGTCCCTGCCTATGGCACAGGGGGGTTGGGACTGGCTGAGCTTTGAGGTCTCTTCCAACCTAAACCATTCTATGATTCTATGAGACCTCCTTCCCCCTCTCCTGGCTCCCACCCCAGGCAGCGCTGAGCGGGGAGATGGAGCCTGCAGCCCCAACAGTTAACTTGGTAATGCTCCAAGGATTTTGTTTAGAGTTTTATGGCATTACATAGCAGCCTGATTGGATTTAAATGGCTTAAATTAACTGGGTTATTTAATGGATTGTCCAGATTAGGGGGGAAGGGGGGGGGGGGGGGGGGGGGGTGTGTTGGGGGGGGGGGCCGAGGGTGGTGTGTGGGAGGTCGGGNCAAGAGGAGAAGCTGCCCTTGGAAGGGGAAGAGCTCCAAGTGCCACTAATATCCTGGAGCCTCACAAGTCCTGAGCAGGCCACTCCTGTCCTTTGTTGACATTCTCCCTGTCTGCATTCAGCCAGGTTTGTGTTTAGTTCTGTAATCTCC
>VWZI01009979.1:422945-439662 GCA_013396835.1 Psilopogon haemacephalus
GGGAGGAAAGGAGGATGGGAGGGAGGAAAGGAGGATGGGAAAGAGGGAGGGAGGGAGGAGGAGAGAGAGGAAGGAAGGGAGGAAAGGAGGATGGTAAGGAAGGAGGGAATGAGGAGGGGAGGAAAGGAGGATGGGAGGGAGGGAGGAAAGGAGGATGGGAGGGAGGAAGGAGGAGAGGGAGGAAGGAAGGGAGGAAAGGAGGACAGGAGGGAGGGAGGGATGGAGTTCTTTTAGCTGGTGATTTAAATACACTGAAACGAGGAGGTGATATCAACATGGAGCTGTTAGCAGGGTGACCTGACTGCACACCTTCCTTCCTAGAGTCTCCGGGGGAGGGGGAGGTGGAATCAGCTGCGATTGCTGCTCCATAAAGCAAGGAACCTGCTGCCTGAGCGGGGTGGCTCTGGGTGCCACAGGCAGAGCTGTTATCAGAGCTGTTAAACAAACGCAGCTGTGAAGTGTGCATTGTCTGGAGCACAGGCGGTGGCTTCCCAGGCAGCCGAGATCTTCTTCAGGAATCCTTGATAAAGGAACGAGCTTGTTGGAGTTAATGGATGTCCTCGGGTGATGCTTGGAGAGGCTGCGTGAAGGGAATGGGGATCTCTGCTGTGGCTGCTGGCGAACAGCCCTGCCCGGCACGGGCACAGCTCTGCCTTCACTGCAGCGAGAGGAGGAAGAAGAAGAAGAGGAGGAGGAGGAGGAGGAAGAGGGCATCTTCTGGGCTGCAGCAAGAGCAGAGTGTCCAGTAGGGCAAGGGAGGGGATTTCTGTCCCTTCACTCTGCACTCCTCAGACCCCACCTGGAGCACTGTGTGCAGCTCTGGAGCCTCCAACACAAGCAGGACATGGAAGTGTTGGAGCCAGTCCAGAGGAGGCCACCAAGATGCTCAGAGGGCTGCAGCAGCTCTGCTGTGAGCACAGGCTGAGAGAGTTAGAATCAGTCAGGGTTGGAAGGGACCAGAAGGAGCAGCCAGTCCCAACCCCCCAGCCATGCCCAGGGACACCCTACCCTAGAGCAGGCTGCCCACAGCCTCTGCCAGCCTGGCCAAAAACACCTCCAGGGATCTGGCCCCAAACACCTCCCTGCAGGGGCAACCCATTCCAGCCTCTCACCACTCTCGTGCTCAACAACTTCCTCCTCACCTCCAGACTGAATCTCCTCACCTCCTGCTTTGCTCCAGCTTTGATCTCTGAGGTCCCTTCCAACCTAATACATTCTGTGGCTGCACTTGCAAGCAAGGTTAAATTCAATGCTCCTTCTACCACAACCTGTTAAAAGAGGATTTCTGCCTCGTACTTGCAGGATAATATCAGCTGGATAATGTCCAGTCTGAATCTCCCCACCTCCAGCTTTGCTCCCTTCCCCCCACTCCTGTCACTCCCTCGCAGCCTCCAAAGTCCCTCCCCAGCTGTTTTGTAGCCCCCTTCAGATCCTGCAAGGCCACCAGAAGGTCACCTGGGAGCCTCCTCTTCTCCAGCCTGCACAGCCCCAACTCTTTCAGTCTGTCCTCACAGCAGAGGTCCTTGTTTGAATCTTGTGGAGTTCTTCACCCTGCTCCCACTTTTGGGAGGAGGTTTTGATGAGATCTCTCCTGTCAGTGCACAGAGAGCATCTCATCATGCAGCACAAAGGCAGCCACGACTGACAATGCCTCTCCCTCTTCCAGGAGAAAGGAAGAGGGAAGGGGAGGGGGAGGAGGAGGAGGTTGTTTGGAGGGGGACAACAACGACGACAAGATGAATAATTCAAATGATAATTAGCAGTGTAATTATTCCTGTTTTTAGAGTAACCTACAGGACAGAACATCAATGTATGAGTCACTGACAAAGTATAAACAGAAATAATTTGGAAGATGCTGTCCTGATGCTTTTGAAAGGGACTTGTCAGAGACTCTCTCTCCTGATCTCACATTGGCACCAGCAGTCCCCTCCAACTGCCCCCTGTAAGGTCAAAGCTGGAGTCAGGTGGAGCTCAGCTAAGGAAGAGAAGTTTGGAAGGCAGTGAGGGCACAAAGGGAGGGCACAGGCTGGTGGAGCAAGGTGGGCAGAGGGCAGAGATGAGACTCTCCTGGATGAAGCAGGAAGTGCTTTGGGCTCAGGTCAGGCCAGGGGATGCTGCTGGGAGAAGTCTGGGAGGTGACCTCAGCAATGGTTCTAAAGATGGTGAGTGGCAGGAGGCTGGAGCCAGCTCTGCTGGGTGATGCCCACCAAGGCCAAGGGACACTGGGTGGAAGCTGAGGCACAGGAAATTTCATTTAAAGAGGAGGAGGAATTTTTTTCCCTGTGAGGGTGACAGAATCCTGGACCAGGCTGCCCAGGGGGGTTGTGGAGTCTCCCTCTCTGGAGATATTGCAAACCCTCCTGGATGTGTTCCTGTGTGATCTGGCATAGGTGATCCTGCTCTGGCAAGAGGGTTGGGCTGAATGAGTCCCTTCCAGCCTCTGACATTCTGTGATGCTGTGACAGGGCTGGGATCTGCAGGTGCTGAACCATGGGGAAGAAAACAGGTGGGGAAGTTACCTCTGCATTTCAGGCTATATTGTGAAGGAGAAGTTCAGTCTCAAGACGTTCCCTGTGCTTGGGGAGGAGCTGAACCCTCTGTACAGGGACAGAGCTGTCACACTCCTGCTGCTGCTCTGATCCTTTCTGATGGGGATACATGAAATGAGTCTGGACTTGAGCTGCAGCTCAGCACTGTGCTTAACCAACAGCTTTAACAATCTCCTCAGCTTACCATCACTTCTGCTTTTTTTCAAACCCTGGAGCATCTCTCCTTAAGAGGAAAAGTGAAACCTGGCTGGAGCAGCTCCCATCCAAGGAGGCACTGAGGCAGCAGCAGCAAACAGGCAGCAGCCTGTGAAAGCAAACAGCAGGATGCCTCTTGGCACTGTAACACAAGAAGAAGAGAAGAAAGATGTCTTTAATTTGCCTGGTAATGATCAATAGAGAATCAAATCCGACCTTGAATTTTAATGGCTCTCTACTAATAGAAAGCCACTTGCAGATGGATGGAGGAGGATCAGAATAGCCTGGGGGAGGGAGGGCTGGGTGGTCCAAGGCACCACTGGCTCAGCATCCTGTGTAGCCATCCCATAACAGCATGGATGTGCCTTTCTGGGGCTGGCAGAGGGGGGAAAAAAATCCCTCTGAGGTGGCAGTGGCTGGGGTGGGAACATTGTGAGTGCAGAGGGCAGCATGACCCTGGGCTCCCCCAAGTGCTGCTTCCTCCAGCAGTCTCAGAGCAATGGTTTAAAATCAAAAGCTCCCCAAAAATGAATGAAGGAACAGGTAAATCCTTGGGCCAGGATTGCATTGAATAGAATGGAATAGAATAGAATCATAGAATCAGTCAGGGCTGGAAGAGACCACAAGGAGCAGCCAGTTCCAACCCCCCTGCCATGCCCAGGGACACCCTGCCCTAGAGCAGGCTGCCCACAGCCTCTGCCAGCCTGGCCAAAAACACCTCCCTGGGAAATCCATGTTCTCTCATGCTGAACAACTTCCTCCTCACATACAGGCTAAATCTCCCCATCTCCAGCTTTGCTCCATTCCCCCCAGTTCTGTCACTACCTCATAGCCTCAAAAGTCCCTCCCCAGCCTTTCTGTAAGCCCCTTGCAGATCCTGGAAGGCCACCAGAAGGTCCCCTGGGAGCCTCCTCTTCTCCAGCCTGCACAGCCCCAACTCTTTCAGGCTGTGCTCACAGCAGAGCTGCTGCAGCCCTCTGAGCATCCTCCTGGCCCTTCTCTGCACACCTCCAGCATCTCCACATCCCTCTTGTCCCAGGGGCTCCAGCACTGGATGCACTACTCCAGGTGGGCTCTCAGCAGAGCATAGCAGAGGGGGAGAATCACCTCCCTGGCCCTGCTGCCCACACTGCTCCTGCTGCAGCCCAGCCTCTGGTTGCTCTCTGGGCTGCAGGTGCACACTGCTGGCTCATGTTAAGCTTCTCCTCCAGCAGCACCCCCAAGTCCCTCTCCTCAGGGCTGCTCTCCAGCCAGTCCCTGCCCAGCCTGGATTGGTGCTTGGCATTGCCTTGACCCAGCTGCAGCACCTTGCACTTGGTCTTGTTGGACCTCCTGAGGTTGGCTTGTGCCCACCTCTGCAGCCTGTCCAGGTCCCTCTGGAATGAGTGAGATAGAAGAATGGAATTAGCCAGGTTGGAAGAGACCTCCAAGATCATCCAGACCCCTGTGGCACTCAGGCCTCTTCCTTGCTGCCTTTGACACCTCTCAAGGTGCTGCACAGAGAAGATAACTCAGCTCCTGCCCCAAGGCACTGACAGCCCTTGCAGCTGGCAGAGATTCCTTAGAGAGGAGGGAGAGCAAAGGCAGAGAGGATGCCTGTGTTATACATTTCTACCTATAAATAGAGAGGAGATTGACCACTTGAAATTATAGCAGCTGTTAACATTGGCATCTTTATTTGCTTGCATCAATTGCAGTTGGTTTAATCTCTCCTTCCCGCGAGGCTGAAAACGTTTGACTCATCTTTGGGGTTGGTAGTTTGGTTGTTGTTGGTTGTTGTTGAGGCAGAATCATTTTTGACAGTTATCCTGTTGGCTGCTAATAAATATCTGCCACTTTCCCTAATCAATCATCAAACAAATCCAATCGCCCCTGCGCTCTTTTTTATTTGACCTTAATCCTAACAAATCTCCCTCGGCTTTATCGAGTGGGCTCGGGAGCCAGCAGCAGGAGGAGGAGGAGGAGAAGCAAGAGAAAGAGAATGTGTCCATTGATGCCTGTCCATCTGGCTCAGGCTAAGATAATCTGGAGGAGCTGAGATGGGAACCTGGCAAAGCTGATCTGTAGGGCTGGCGTTGCCTGCTGGATCACCCCAGGCAGATCCCTGTGCCCTTGGTGTTCTGCTTCCCCTCCCAGAGGAGAGAGTCAAACTACAGGGAGCTGAGCAGCACATTCCACAGAGTCATTCCCTCTCCAAGTGGCCACTCCTGCTCCTCTGACATCTCCCTTTGCTTCCCAGGCTCCTGCCTGCAAAAACAACCCCAGGAGCACTCCGGCAGTGGCAGCAAGGTGATGCCTGCTTCTCAGCACACATCCTCTGTCCTCCGGGCAGGAAGGATGCAGCAGCTCTCTTCTGCAGATCAGGCCTGGTTCTGCCCTTGCTTACCACCACCCCAGGAGGCTTGATGAGCAAAGTGTTGGTGCAGTTTCTCTTTGCAGGTGTTTCCCTTCCTCCATGCCTGGCAGGATAAGAGTTAAAGTTTCTTTGCGTTGGGCGATAGGTTTGGACTCGATGATCTCGAAGGTCTTTTCCAACCTGGTTAATTCTGTGACTCTGTGATTCTGTGATTCTCTTTATGTAAAAAACAAAGCCCAAAGCCCAAAAATCCCTCCCTGGAGGTGGTCAGGACCAGGCTGGATGAGGCCTTGAGCGACCTCTCCCAGTGGGAGGTGTCCCTGCCTATGGCACGGGAGTTGGAACTGGCTGAGCTTTGAGCTCCCTTCCAACCTAAACCATTCTTTGATTTTAAAACAAACAAACAAACAAACCCACCAAAAAAAAACCCCAACAAAACAACCCCAGGTCCCTGCAGTCAAAAGAGAGAAGCAAGCAAGCAAGCAAGAATCATAAAACCAGAATAAAAGCAGGAGAAGCAATTTTGTCCTTTGGTGCCAGCAGCGGCAGGCTCCTGCGGGTGGAACCCCGACGAGAACCAAAGTATCTCCATCATTATTGAGCTGCAAATGGCAGCTGCTCTGCCAGCCCCTGCTCGGGTGGGACAAGCTCTTCCAGGAGAGCAGGATGGGAACAGTGGGGGCAGGGAATTAAAATATGGGCTACAAATTGGAAACGGCGGGGGGCAGGAGGGGGGGGAGCAGCTCGGCTTAGCCGGTGGATGCCCAGCGTGCTCCCTATTTATGCTATGCCAATGACTTTGCTTTCAAGCAGCTTGCAGGAGAGGAAGGGAGAGAAGTGTGGATGTGCTTTGATATGTGTGTGTGCATCTTGCAGCTTGCCTTGGCCCAGGAAACGCCTGCAGAAGCCAATGGCAGCAGCGGCTGCGGCGCTGCAGGTCAGGCAGAGAGGGAGGCGACAGCAGCTCCGCAGGTTTTTGGCTGCCCTGGGGCTTGTTTAGTCTGGAGAAGAGAAAGGCTGAGAGGAGACCTCCTCAGGGTTCAGGAATATCTGCAGGGTGGGTGCCAAGAAGAAGGGGCCAGGCTCTTTTCAGTGGTGCCCTGGGAGAGGACGAGGGCCGATATGAGACACAGGAGGTTCCACCTCAATATGAGGAGAAAATTAATCGGTGTGAGGGTGCTGGAGCCCAGAGAGGTTGGAAGCTCCACCTCAACACAAAGAGAAAATTCATTGGTATGAGGGTGCTGAAGCCCAGAGAGGTTGGAAGCTCCACCTCAACATGAGGAGAAATTGCATTGGTGTGAGAAGTTGCATTGGTGTGAGAAATTGCATTGGTGGAGCCCAGAGAGGTTGTGGAGTCTCCTTTTCTGGAGACTTTTGAGACCTGTCTGAATGTGTTCCTGCCCCAGGTGATCCTGCTTTGGCAGGGGTGGGGTTGGACTCAGTGATCTCTGGAGGTCTCTTCCAACCCCAACTGGTCTATGATTCTATGATCTCATGGATGAGGAGCTGAGGAGGAAGGGCAGATGCAGCAGTGGCTGCTCCCCTCCATGGTACTGCAAAGCCCATATGAGGTTGAGTGGAGGCTGAAGACAGGATGTGACCTGCCAAAGCTCATCTCCAACCTTCCCTCACACTCTGAACTTAAATTTCTGTTCCTGCCTGACCTTGGCACCTCTGTGTCTTAGTTTTCCTGCCTTTAAAATGGGCATCAGCACTCAGAGCACCAATAGGGTGAACGTGCAAAGTGCTGAGGCAGGTCTGGGGTGGGGCCATGAAGCCCTCCCTGATGCTGTAGCCCTTCTGGACGTCCCTTTGCAGCAGGACTCTGTCCTTGCCTCTGCTTGCGTGGCCCCACATCACCCCAAAGCTGGCCACCAGGCCTGTGCTTGGCATGCAGTGCTGGGGGAGAGGCACGCAAAGGAGAAGGAGAACAGTGCCTGAGGAGCCTCCCTAGCACAGCCAGGCCTGAGAGCAACCAGAAATAGAAGCACAGAGCCATGAATTAAACACGCTGCAATCTCTCATCTGTCCCCAGCTGGGAGTTCAGCTCAGGGCAGATCCTGCCTCTGCCTGGCTGGGCACAGGGCTGCTTCCCTGGGAGGGCAGGGCATGGGTCAGCAGCTGAAGCATTTCCTGCAGGCATTCCCCTTCCCAGCCCATGCATAGAATCATAGAATCATAGAATGGTCTAGGTTGGAAGAGACCTCAAAAATCATCCAGTTCCACCCCCCTGCCACAGGCAGGGACACCTCCCACTAGATCAGGATGCTCAAGACCTCATCCAGCCTGGCCTTGAACACCTCCAGGGAGGGAGCAGACACAACCTCCCTGGGCAACCTGTTCCAGTGTCTCACCACCCTCACTGTGAAGAATTTCTTCCTAACATCCCGTTCAAATCTCCCCTCCGCCAGTTTGGTGATCCACACCAGCCTGGCACTGCTGGGCTCTTTGAGGCAATGCTGGCCAGCCCCAGGCACTCCCCAGCTCCTCAGAACCCTGAAGCATCCCCCAAAGAAATCAAGGGCCAGTGCCAGTGGTTTCCTCCACACGTCCCAAATGGGAGGTCACTGTTCCTGACCATGCAAAGTGGGACTGGGGAGGCACAAAATGCTTGTGGCTCAACTGGGCACAGCCCTCAAAGCTTCCAAGAGAGGCTGTCCCTGGGCAACACCTTCCATGACCAAACTGAGCTGCCATAATGTCACAGGCAGCTCTTTATTGATGCTGTTGGGTATGAGAGGAGCA
This sequence comes from Psilopogon haemacephalus, assembly GCA_013396835.1. Taxonomy (NCBI): domain Eukaryota; kingdom Metazoa; phylum Chordata; class Aves; order Piciformes; family Megalaimidae; genus Psilopogon; species Psilopogon haemacephalus. The sequence continues at coordinate 430,794 of VWZI01009979.1, forward strand.
AAGACTTCACTCTGCAGCTTCCTCCTATGGCAGGGGCCAGCACCTCCCACTTGGTTCTGGTGCTCCCAGCCTTGGAGGGGAGAACAGGGCTAAGGTTAACATCTTCAGCTGCCACTGGTCTGATTATTGCTCCTGTGGACGTGGATGTCTGTGCCTGGCCGTGACAGGCAGGGAGGAGCTCTCCCCACCAGCAACCCCCCCCCCCCCCCNNNNCCCCCCCAGTTCCTGGAGGCACAGCAATGGTGAGCTGTGGTCCTGCCACCTGCTGCTGGGGTGTGAAGGTGACACAGGCAGGAGGAAGGGCTCAGCCCTGGGGCCCAGCCACCAGCTCTCCTCCTCCCACCAGGCTGCCTCCACCCTCAGCAATTGTCTCGATTCCCTTCGGTGGCGCTGAGGAGGGACCAACCTTGGCCGGCGGCAGGCAGATGTCAGGGCAGCATCGCTCGGGTGGCAGATGATTAGCTTGGCTGACAGCTGTCTGCAGAGGCTGTGATGGATGATGCCTCCCTCTGCCCGAGCTCCGGAGTCTATCGCACGTCTCTGAAGTCCACCAGACAGCAGAGCTCGCAGAGGATTAGCCCCGCGCATGCCTGCAGCCCCCGGGGCTGGAGACAGCTCCAGGAGTGACAGGGAAAATGAAGGAAGTAATTTAGAGCCTAACGAGAGGAAATCCACAAAGCCCTGGCTCAGCCTGAAAGTTGGTTGCTTGAGAAGGGCTCTTCGGTTTTTCATCTGGCTTTGCTCTTGAGCAGCTTTTCCTAACCCACGGAGTGGAACATGTAGGGGATTCAGCACGGGGATGGCTTCTCCTTCTCACCTCAAGCACTTCATTAACTGACCCTGCTGAAGGTGCACAACACTTCCACACAACCACGGAGCCTGAGAGGTTGGAAGGGACCTGCAGAGATCATTGAGTCCAATCCCCACCCTGCCAAAGCAGGATCCTCTTGGGTAGTTGGCATGGAAATGCATCCAGGTAGCAGGATCCTCTTGGGCAGCTGGCACAGGAATGCATCCAGGTAGCAGGATCCTCTTGGGCAGCTGGCACAGGAATGCATCCAGGTAGCAGGATCCTCTTGGGCAGTTGGCACAGGAATGTGTTCAGGTAGCAGGATCCTCTTGGGAAGTTGGCACAGGAATGCAAACAGGATCTGGGGTCCTCCAGATTTTCTCTACTTCTCTGCCTGTTCCTCTTCCTCCCTGGCACAGGCCCTGCCTGCCCCTGCAGAAGCCCTTTCTGCTCCATCTCCCTCCTTTTCATCAGGTTAATTGGCTGCTGCCTTACTGGGGGAAATCTCACCCTGGCTGTCAGCCCCAAGCCTTGCTTAGCAGGCTCCAAAAGCTACCGGCAAGGCACTGATGCAGGGAAGGGTTTTTAACCTGTCACAGAGGCAGCTGGGGAAGGGAGCAGGACTGGGCTGCCTCTAATTGCTCTTTGTGCAGAGGTGCCTTGTTTATTCCATTAGTTTGGAGCCATCAAATGCCAGAGCTTAACAAGCAGCTGCTGAGTGGGGGGGATTTTTGCCTCCCTCCCTCCCTTCCTTCCTTCCTTCCTTCCTTCCTCCCTTCCTCCCTTCCTCCCTTCCTCCCTCCCTCCCTTCCTTCCTCCCTCCCTTCCTCCCTTCCTCCCTTCCTCCCTTCTTCCCTCCCTCCTTTCCTCCCTCNGGGAACTGTATTGAAATGTGTCTGTAGTGTTTTGAGATTTTTTTTCCCTCCTATAAAGTCACCCAAGAAGGTCGAAGTCAGAGCAGGACAGAACAATGCTGGTCCAGGGCTGGAAGCTGCATCCTTGAGGCTGTGCTGTTTGGCCAAAGGGAATCCTTTTTTCTTCCATTGATAGCCAACAAGATATTCACACATTAGAGATCCTTTCCCTTCCTCCCTAAGGCTGCAAATCCCAGGCCCAAATTGCCCTCCTTGTTAGCAAGCAACATCCCCTCCACTCCTGATCTCTAAATGCCATTTCCCGGCCCTGGGAGGGAGGCAGCAAACCAACAGAGCCTGGAGAGGGGGCAGGAGGAGGACTCCTTGCTCTGAGCCACAAAAACCTGTAAAGCAGAGCTCAAAGCTCTGCCTGGATTTCACAGCTCTCTGTATGCTAAGTTGGCTGCATGCATCGTGCCGGGGAGCTCCTTTTAGGAAAGGTTGAGGATTTAGCTTTAAAGAGGGGAAATAAACCAAAAGTAATAATAATAATAATAATAAAAAAGAAAAATTTAAAAGGAGCCTTGTTTCAGCTTGCCTGTTCACAATCACAGTTTGGGGTTGTTTTTTTGGGGTTTTTATTTTGCCTCACCAGCCATTTCAGCTTGCTAGCTGGGGTTTTATTCACCTAGATAATGAGTTTGGCAGGAGGTTAATAAGTGTCAACCGAAAGATAATTCGGGAGTTGTAAAGATGAATTTGTTGTGTGCTCCTTTCTCCCTCCCCCTGTGTGTGGGCAGTATCTCGGTGCCCAGGCATGGGGGGGGAGTGCTCAGCCTGGCTTCTAAGGCCACCATCTAGAGAGCAGCCCTGAGGAGAGGGACTTGAGGGTGCTGCTGGACGAGAAGCTCAACATGAGCAAGCAGTGTGCACTTGCAGGGCAGAAAGGCAAGCAGAGGCTGGGCTGCAGCAGGAGCAGTGTGGGCAGCAGGGCCAGGGAGGTGATTCTGCCCCTCTGCTGTGCTCTGCTGAGAGCTCACCTGGAGTAGTGCATCCAGTGCTGGAGCCCCTGGGACAAGAGGGATGTGGAGATGCTGGAGGTGTGCAGAGAAGGGCCCCGAGGATGCTCAGAGGGCTGCAGCAGCTCTGCTGTGAGCACAGCCTGAAAGAGTTGGGGCTGTGCAGGCTGCAGAAGAGGAGGCTCCCAGGGGACCTTCTGGTGGCCTTCCAGGATCTGAAGGGGGCTACAAAAAAGCTGGGGAGGGACTTTTGAGGCTGTCAGGGAGTGACAGGACTGAGTGGGATGGAGGTTGGGAGATGAAGACTGAACGTGAGGAGGAAGTTGTTAAGCATGAGAGTGGTGAGAGGCTGGAATGGGTTGCCCCTGCAGGGAGGTGTTTGGGGCCAGATCCCTGGAGGTGTTTTTGGCCAGGCTGGCAGAGGCTGTGGGCAGCCTGCTCTAGGGTAGGGTGTCCCTGGGCATGGCAGGGGGGGTTGGGACTGGCTGCTCCTTGTGGTCCCTTCCAACCCTGACTGATTCTATGATTCTATGGTGGAGGATGCTGTGTGGCAGGGGAGTGAGAGGGAGGACATCAAGCACCAACTGCCAGCCTCTTGCAGGAACCAAACCTCCTGATGGTAAAGATTATTTACATTTCAGCTAAGGGCAGCAGCCATCATCTGGGTGATTAGGGGAGAGGCTCGAATTAAGTGCCAAATTTATCTCTTTACATTGTCAAACTTAATAGTAGTTTAAAGATAAACCTCATTGAAACTCTGCCTTCCCTGCTGGGCTAATTAACACCCATTTAGGCTCTTAAACCTTTGATGGGTGTTTCTCTTCCCCAGCCTTGGTAATAAGGGAAGCTGCTTTCATAAATCAGAGTGGGGGGGGGGAATTTTAAATAAATCTGGGCCCAGCAGTGTGGACCAAAAGGCTTCTCTGACCAGCTGTGGTGGCTTCCCAACGTGGCACAGGAGATGGAAGCACCTCCTTGATTAAATACAGCCATGAGGTTGAAGCATGGAGTTTTCAGGTGCTGCTGCTGCTCCTACCACTGCTGATGGGTGCTGAGGTCTTCTCTTTCAAGGCTGGTCCCTCGAAATGGGCCAGGTGGATGGGGAAACTCAGCCACAGCTTCACAGGTGTCTGCTTCACACACAGAAACACAGGATCACAGCAGCATCCAGGCTGGCAAAGCCCCTCGGGATCACCAAGTCCCACCTAGAACCCTGCTCTGCAAGATTCACCTTAAACCATCTCCCCAAACACCACATCCAAACCACCCTGGAACACAGCCAGGGTTGGGGACTCCACCACCTCCCTGGGCAGCTCATCCCAGCCCCTGACCACTCTCTCCATGGAAAAACCTTTTTCCCTAATGTCCAATCTAAACCTCCCCAGGCTCAGCTGGGGCCACATCCCTGGAGGTGTTTAAGGCCAGGCTGGATGAGACTGTGAGCAGCCTGCTCTAGGGTAGGGTGTCCCTGGGCATGGCAGGAGGGTTGGAATTGGCTGCTCCTTGTGGTCCCTTCCAACCCTGACTGATTCTATGATCCTATGATTCTGTGATTCTATTATTCTGTGATTCTGTGATTCTGATTCTGTGATTCTATCATTCTAATCACAGAATGTTCTGGGCTGGAGCTTTAAAGGTCACCTGGTCCAACCCCTCCTGCAGTCAGCAGGGACCTCCCCAACTGGTTCAGGTTGCTGAGAGCCCCAAGAAGCCTGACCTCGAGTGTCTCCAAGGGGCATCTACAGGGAGAGAGCACAGCTGAGAGCTCTCATTTGCCCTGGGCTGCAGCCACAGCTCTTGCAAACCGCAGACAGAGTCAGAGAAAGAGGGCAGGGAACTGCCCAACACTTTAAGAGCTCCTGCAGCAACCCCAAAGCTGGAGGGGCTGAAGCCTCCATCTCCTGCCCCTGTGCAGCAGGCAGGCTCTGGGTGTGGGGCTGCTCCTTGCTGTGGCCACAGGGAGAGCAGCTCCCAGAGCCCCCAAACTGCTTTAAAGGAGCGAAAGCAGGACAAGGAGAGGTGGTGCCACCTTTAATTAGCTCTCAGCAAAACCAGATTATTCTTAACATTAAACTAATCTTCACAAAAGGGAACCCTCCAAATGAAAAGAGAAAAGTGCAAGGCTAGGAAGCCATTAATTGATTCCCCATTCATTAACCTTTGCAGACCACTCAAAAGAGCTGAAAAACGACTTCCTTTTGGAGCCAGGGACTTCTGCAGGGGCTTGAAGGAGGCTCTCACAACCTACAAGGCAGAGGGCAAGAGAGGGGACAGTCCCAAGTGGCTCCTTGCTTGGCTAATCAGAGCAATTCCTCACACCGAGTCCCTGCTGTAAACAGCTCTGATCTTGAACATGCTCATCTGAACCCCCCCCTGGAGCCACGACAGCTTCTCTGATATTTAATCTGCAAACCTCAAGCTTCTCACAGCCAGAACTGAGCCCAGCAGCTCAGCTCCCACGGGAGCTTTGTTTCCTTTCTCCCCTCCCTTTGGTCCAGAGCTCCTAGAGTCAAGAGACTTGCACGGAGACAATACAAAAACCTCAAACTCCACAACGAAAAAACAACCCCCAGGTAAAATCCTCAGCAGGTGAGATTGTGAAAAGCTGCTTGCAAAGGGCCTCTGAGATGGAACAAAGTTCCCAGCCATCCCAGAGCCATGTGAGGCTGACAGCAGTACCCTAAAATCCAGGGATAAAGTCTCCACTTTAGCCACTAAAATAAATCAAACAGGGAAGGGAGAGAAGCAGCTCAGGGAGCAGCAGCACTGTGGACAGGGAGAAGCTTTCAGAGAGTCACAGAATGCCAGGGGTTGGAAGGGACCTCCAGAGAACATTGAGTCCAACCCCCCCTGCAAAGCAGGATCACCCAGGGCAGGTCACACAGGAATGTGTCCAGGTGGGTTCTGAAGATCTCTAGAGGGGGCAGCAGGAAGATGGAGCAGCTCCCATCCACCTACTGCCATGCTTGGCTGTGGGTCCCTGCCCTGCTTTATGCCACCTCTCAGCTCCCATCCACCCACTGCCATGCTTGGCTGTAGATCCCTGCCCTGCTCTAAGCCACCTCTCAGCTCCCATCCACCCACTGCCATGTGTGGCTGTAGATCCCTGCCCTGCTCTGAGCCACCTCTCAGCTCCCATCCACCCACTGCCATGCTTGGCTGTAGATCCCTGCCCTGCTCTAAGCCACCTCTCAGCTCCCATCCACCCACTGCCATGTCTGGCTGTAGATCCCTGCCCTGCTCTGAGCCACCTCTCAGCTCCCATCCACCCACTGCCATGTGTGGCTGTAGATCCCTGCCCTCCTCTGAGCCACCTCTCAGCTCCCATCCACCCACTGCCATGTGTGGCTGTAGATCCCTGCCCTCCTCTGAGCCACCTCTCAGCTCCCATCCACCACTGCCCCCAGGCACTGCCATGGTCCCTGCCCTTCCCTAAGCCACCTCTCAGCTCCCTTGTGCCACTAGAGGCACAGTGTTGGGTTTGTTTTTTTTTTTGCTGGGGAAGATAGGACAAGCAGCAGCAGTTCCACAGCCCCTGGGGAAGAGAAGGAAGCAAAACCTTGCTGGGTAGTGGCTGCCAAGTTGCCTTTTGTCGGCGCTCAGCTGCACTTGGGCTGTCCCTGATCCGAAGTGACACTTTGCTCCTTTTCTGGGGTCTTGTTTGCTGGGGATTTGATTCTCCTGCCAAGGCTTGGACAGAAACCAATGGCTAAAAGCTTCTTCCTATAAACTGGAATTAACAACCCTCTCTCCCTGGCCTCTTCCTTACGGTGAGGCTAAAGAGCTGGAAGCGTTTTCCTCTTTCACGCAGTTTAGGCAGAAGGGAACTGCCTGCAGCTACCTGAAGGGGACATTGTGGAGAGGCTGCTGCTGGGCTCTGCTCACAGGTAATCAGAGACGTGGCCTCAAGCTGAGGCTGGGGAGGTCATCAGGAAAAAAAAGTTTTTCCACTGAGAGAGTGGTCAGGGACTAGAATAATCTGCCCAAGGAGGTGGTGGAGTCACCCAGCCTGGAGGTGTTTCAGGGTGGTGTGGATGTGGTGCTTAGGTGAATCTTGTAGAGTTCTAGGTGGGACTTGGTGATCCTGAGGGGCTTTGCCAACCTCCATGTTGCTGTGGTTTTGTGAACTTAGCCCTGATCCAACCCTGATCCTGGGAATGCCTGATCCAGCCTCTCTCAAGGGGCAGAGACCAGACCTGGAGATTGGATATTAGGAAACAAAGTCTTCACTGAAAGGCTTCTCAGGTACCTGAACAGGCTGCCCAGGGTTGTGGCGGAGTCTCCATCTCTGGAGGCATTCAAACCCTGCCTGGACCTGTTCCTGTGCGACCTTCTCTAGGGCTGAGCCTGCCTTGGCAGGGAGGGGTTGGCCTGGGTGATCTCCAGGGGTCCCTTCCAACCCTTCCCATTCTGTGCCTCTGTGAAACCCTCCCCTGGCAAAACCACAGCTCCTGGTCTGAGACAAACCCACCCCAGCCCACCCACTCCCCCTCCCGAGGAGCACAAGGCTCATTTCCCTCCCACTGCTCAGCATCCTCCCTCTGCTCCCCAGCCCTGTCATTGCTCCCCTGCCTCCTGCTTGCTTGGCTCAGCGTTTGGGTGCTCCTTTAAAGCAGTCCCTAACGATCCTCCATTGATCTCAATTATCCACAGACAACTCTGGGTTATCCCCAGGCCTGTTAAGCAGCCTGCAGATTAATCATAGCCTGCTAAGCACACACACACACACACACCCCCCACACACAGCCCCTTCATCCTCCTCACTGCTTCTTCCTGGCTTGATTAGAATCATAGAATCAGAGTAGGTTGGAAGGGACCACAAGGATCATCCAGATCCAAGTCCCCTGCCATGGGTAAGGACAACTCCAGGTTGCTGGATGAGGCTCTGGACAGGCTGATCTAGTGTGAGGTGTCCCTGGGCATGGCAGGAGGGTTGGAACTGGCTGCTCCTTGTGGTCCCTTCCAACCTTGACTAATTCTATGATTCTATGCTTGAGGCTTCATTCAAGCTGGCCTTGAACACCTCCAGGCAGGGAGCATCCACAGCCTCCCCGAGCAACCTGTGCCAGTCTCTCCCCACCCTCACCATCAAGAATTTCTTCCTCATCTCCCCTCTCCATCTCCCCTCTCAAAGCCCTTGTCCCTCCCTCATCCTATCCCTACAAGCCCTTGCTTAAAAGTCCCTCCCCTCCCCCAAAAAAGCCCTGCCCTGGTCTCCCTGTGTGGGATTCTTCTGTGCCTGCCCAGGACAAAGGGCAGCAGAGTGATGGTGAGAGAGGGGAAGGCTGGAGGGAGAGGGTGGATTGGGTAGAGGTTAGAAGAAGAATCCATTTGCAATTATTGAAACAAACACAAAAGTCAGGGTAAGGGAGAGGGGGGAGAGATGCAAATGCCTCCTGTTGTGCATTGCTTGACAGAAGAAGTGACAGCTTTTTATTAGGGTGAGAGCAGCCAGGAGTTCTAAAATAGAATAATTGGTGCAACAAAAGCAATTTTCCATTCTGCATTTTCATTTTCAAACAGGCTGATCTCGTTTTAATCAAGCGAAGTCACCGCCAAAATGCTTTTAATTACCCAAAGCCAAAGGAGCTATATTGTAATTTTCATGTCTGCTTCTGGGGCTGACGAGTCCATTCCTCCCCAAAACTGGGGTGGGGGTAGGGGTAGCTGTTGCCTCGTTCCTCCTTTCTGCCATTTCTCCCCTTTCCAGGAGAGCACAGGAGTTGAATTTTTACCATTCTGCCTCCAGTGCTGGAGCCCCTGGGACAAGAGGGATGTGGAGATGCTGGAGGTGTGCAGAGAAGGGCCACAAGGAGGCTGAGAGGGCTGCAGCAGCTCTGCTGTGAGCACAGCCTGAAAGAGTTGGGGCTGTGCAGGCTGCAGAAGAGGAGGCTCCCAGGGGACCTTCTGGTGGCCTTGCAGTATCTGAAGGGGGCTACAAAAAAGCTGGGGAGGGACTTCTTAGGCTCTCAGGGAGTGACAGGAGCAAAGCTGGAGGTGGAGAGATTCAGTCTGGAGGTGAGGAGGAAGTTGTTGAGCATGAGAGTGGTGAGAGGCTGGAATGGGTTGCCCCTGCAGGGAGGTGTTTGGGGCCAGATCCCTGGAGGTGTTTTTGGCCAGGCTGGCAGAGGCTGTGGGCAGCCTGCTCTAGGGTAGGGTGTCCCTGGGCATGGCAGGGGGGTTGGAACTGGCTGATCCTTGTGGTC
>VWZI01009979.1:455304-474255 GCA_013396835.1 Psilopogon haemacephalus
GTGGCTGAAAACCTGCAGGCTTTGATGAGAAAAACGTTCCTGGGAGTGGAAGGAGCCCGAGTGAAGGAGGAACAGTCTCCTACACAGGGTTTTGCAGGCCCAATTCATGACTGCAGATGTGGCAGAATATAATAGGCATTAAAAAAAAAAAAAAAAAAAACACAAAAAACCCCCCCAAACCTTTGTTTTTCTTCTTTTTTTTTCTCTCTCTCTCTTTTTTTTTCTTCTCCCTGTCTAACAGGAGGAAAAAAAAAAAATCCCCACAGGGGCTCCCCCAGCAAGATGCCTTTGGTGCTTGGAGCAGTGATGGTTAACGCTGGCGAGAGGATGCTCGGGGGCGGGGGGGGAAACCATGGTGATGGCTGAGGAGCTGCAGAGCTCTCCTAGAGATGTCACTCCTGAGCTGGAGAGGGCACAAGGCTGGACCTGGCACCTCCTACCCCACTCCGGGCTGCCTTGGCTGGGCTGAGGGCCACAGGACAGCCTGTGCCTGTCTTCTAAAGGAAAGCTCTTTTCTCTCTGCCAGGTCCAGCCCCTGAGAGCTGCTTTGCCCTGAGCTGCTCCTGGCAGAAGCAGCAGCAGCAGCAGCTCCTTCAAGGGCTGGCTGGAGAAGGGACAGTCTCTGGAAGCCAAGGGGCTGGCAGCTTTCCCCTGCCTCCTGCCAGCTTCTCATCCGAGTCGCTGAGCTTTAGCAAGGCTGCAGGCTCCCAACCTGCCTCTCACCTCCCCCCAGTACCCTTGGGCAGGGTGAGGGATGCTGGAGGGCAAGGTGGTGGCCTGGCCACTGGGGTCACCTCCAGGTGATCCTGCTCTAGTAGAGGAGGTTGGACTAGAGGATCTCCAGAGGTCCCCTCCAACCCTCACCGTTCTGGGATTCAGGGATTCTGTGTGTGGCTCCCTGGTGCCTTCCACAGCAGAAGCCAAGCAGTGTCAGCTGTGACCTCACTGCACCCCAGGCTCTGCTCCAGTTTGCTGCCAGGACCCCGTTTTCTTCCCATCTGCCTGCAAGTGGGAGCCCTCCCTCCCCTGTGTCATGAAAGCATGGAGCAGGGAGGAGCACAGCCAAGCACAGGCTCCTGCATTGCCTCCCTGCCCCAAACACCCCCAAAAAGGAGGCCCTTGGGGAAGGAGGTTTGGGGTTAGCTACAGGTTGGAGTTCAGATGGGGAAAGAGATTGGTCAGAAACCTGTGACACAAACACTCACCCTGAGCTGGCATTGCCAGCCAAGCTGGGCCAGATGCCCTCTGCCCAGAGGTGAGCTGGGCTAACATCTCCCCAGCAGAGACCTCCCCAACAGCTTTACTGAAGACCACTTTGCCAAAGGAGCTGTTGCAGCTTGTTTTGATCAGGCTTCTTCCTCCCCCTAACCCACTGCTTTTTTTTTTGTTTGTTTTTTTTTTTTTTTTCCCCCCTTCTTTTCTTTCTTAATGATTCTAATTTTTCCACTGCTCAGAGCCCCGGACCTGGTAACCAGGGAAACTCAGCTTCACAGGAGAAGGGAGTCAAAAACCACAGGAGCACCAGCAGCAGGAGCAGCAGCAAATCCAGCACCTCAGCAGCTCCCCTAAGTGGAAAGGGCCATGTGAGGATGGGTGCAATGATCTTAGGATGAGAGGAAATGGCCTCAAGCTGCAGCCAGGGGAGGTTTAGGTTGGCTGTGAGGACGAATTTCCTTGCTGGCTTGATGGTTGGACTTGATGGTCTTAGAGGTCCCTTCCAAGCTTTATGATGTTTATGATGTTTGCAGCCAGGCTGGCAGAGGCTGTGGGCAGCCTGCTCTAGGGTAGGGTGTCCCTGCCCATGGCAGAGGGGTTGGAACTGGCTGCTCCTTGTGGTCCTTTCCAACCCTGACTGATTCTATGATTCTATGAGCCAAAAAGCAGCAGAGCTCTGTCTTGCTGGGAGGTGCAAGCTGCTGCAAGCCTCTTTCAGAGAGGCCCAGAGCTGCACCCACAAGTGACCCCATCACTGCCAGCTGATGGCAGCTGAGGAATTCAAGTGGGCAGCATCTGGCACAGCCTCCCACTGCTCCTCAGCTCCAAAAACCTCAGGGTAAAACTCCCTCCTAGCCAGTCTGACTGTTAACCCCTGCTTTTCTCCAGCAGATGAACCTGTCCCCTCATCTCCATCCTCCTCCTCTCCTCCCATCCTCATCACCTGCTGCTGGGTCCGAGGTGGTGTCTGGGCCAGGCTATGGCCAGGCTGGCTCTGGTGTGCAGAGCTCACAGATGATTGCCAATAGAGAGGTTGTGTCAAAACCTCAGCCTCCAGAGACATGGATTCCTGCTTCCCACTTGGGCTATGAGCAGAGGACAATTTAACTCTCCAGGAAAGAGCCAGGCAGCTCCTTTGGGTTCCTGCACACACACACTCTTGAAGAAGAGGAAGAGGAGGCAGGAGAGGAAAGAGGGAGCATGCAGAGCCCAAAGAGGAGGCTGTGTGGCTGTAAGGACTGGGGTCAGAGGGCTGGCAGGGTCCCCAGGCTGAGCCCAGATGCTGTCCCACTGCCCCCTCCCATCCCTTCCCCTCCTCCCTCTGCCTGGCACATGCCAGAGCCTGGCTTGAAGGAAGAAAGCCTTGGCACAGGCACTGGCCAAGTTCCTCGCAGGCCAACGGATCCTGTTCCTTATCCAATTCCTACACATGCTCCTCCTGGACGTGGTTCAGCTGTGCTAACAGCCCCGGAGCCGGAGAGGCGAGGAGAAAGCATGGATGAAGGGGGAGAGAGAGCAGCAGGGAGGGAAGGCACTGGGAAGGCTCTGCCGCGGGACAGAGCTTGGGAGAAGGTGGCCGAGGTGAGCTGCCCTGAGCGGCAGGGCTGGGCAGGAGGGAGGAAGGAAGGAGCTGACTTCATCCCATAGCCGAGAGCTGAGAGCCAGCGGAGGATAAAAGCCTGGGAATGCCTGGGCTCCAGCGAGGAGCCCTCTCGGCTGCCAGGAGCCGAGCTGGGAAGCTGCGCTTGGCTCGCAGGCTCAGCCTCCTGCCCGCAGGCTTTCCCACGCCGGCGGGAGCGGGGAAAGAAAAAAGTAATAAATAAATCCAAAGAGTGTCCCCAGTGACAGGCAGGAGGGCTGGGAAGGAGCCTGCTGCCAGCCAGCCCTGCCTGTCCCCCTGCCTCCCTCCTCGCTGGCTGCCAGGAGGCTGCAGGACACTGGGATGGAGCACGGAGGGACCATCTGTGCCCGCTGGACCGCGCCGCACATCAGGCACTGCTGCCGGACTTGTCAGGAGAGGAGGAGGAGGAGGAGGAAGGGGTTTAAAGTGGCAGAGAGGAGATTGAAACTGGATGTTAGGAGGAAGTTGTTTGCAGTGAGGGTGGTGAGACGCTGGCACAGGTTGCTCAGGGAGGTCGTGGAGCACAGAAACACAAAATGTGGTCGAAGGTTGGAAGGGAGCTCAAAGCTCAGCCAGTTCCAGTCCTCCTGTGCCATAGGCAGGGACACCTCCCACTAGAACAGGTTGCTCAAGGCCTCATCCAGTCTGGTCCTGAACACCTCCAGGGAGGTTGTGGAGCACAGGAGCACAGAATGGGATGAAAGATCACATCAAAGGTCCCATTCTGTGCTTCTGTGCTCCACAACCTCCCTGGGCAACCTGTGCCAGTGTCTCACCACCCTCACTGCAAACAACTTCCTCCTAGCTTAGGTTGCTCAGAGCCCCATCAAGCCTGCCCTTGAGTATCCCAGGCATGGAGCCCTCCACCACCTCCCTGAGCAACCTCTTCCAGCATTACCTCACAGGAAGGTTTTGCCTTACCAAGTTTAAACACTCAAAGAAACTTCACTTCTCTCCCCCCTCCCATCTCTCCCTTTTTAAAAGCTTTTTTATTAAGCTGCTACTCCAAACCCCCAGACCCAACCTCCAACTACCATTTGGAATTAAGAAAGGGGAGAAAGAAGAAGAAGAAGAAAAAAAAAACAAAACCAAACCACCTAAACCCAAAAAAAACAGCCCCCAAAAAAGCCCCCCTAATCAAAGTAATTACCACCTCCACTTCAAACATTACATTATCAAGCTAAGCAGCTACCCATTGAAGACAATTAATCTGCACACAGGAACCAAAAGAAACTGTCAGCAATTAGGAGTGGAAGCAAACCTTTGTAGTTAAGTGGGGATATTGCACCTCTGGTAGATGTTTAATTAGCTGATGGAGTGTGGCCCTTCTCAGACAGCTTTTTCTTTTTACATTATACCTGAAATTATTTTTTTTCTTTCCCACTCTCTCCCTCTCTCTATATATATAACATTTTTTTTTCATTTCTATTGTGCCAAAAAAAAAAAAAAAAAAAAAAGAAGAATAAGAATAAAAGGAGGAATAACCTGAAGCTTGATTCAGGATCTTCCCTTTAGGCTGCAGCTGAGGGAATCTTGGAAGAGGAATAACCTGAAGCTTGATCCAGGATCTTCCCTCTAGGCTACAACTGAGAGAATCTTGGAAGAGGAATAACCTGAAGCTTGATTCAGGATCTTTCCCTTAGGCTGCAGATGAGAGAATCTTGGAAGAGAAGTAACTTGAAGCTTGATTCAAGATCTTCCCTTCAGGCTGCAGCTGAGGGAATCGTGGAATGGGTTGGGCTGGGAAAGGTCTTTTGAGAGGATCAAGCCCAAGCCTTAAGCCAGCGTTGCCAAGCTTGGTGCTACTTCTCTGGAGACTTTCAAGGCCTGTCTGGATGTGTTCCTCTGTGACCTGAGCTCGATTGGATGGTCCTGCTCTGGCAAGGGGATTGGACTTGATGAGCTCTTTGGGTCCCTTCCAACCCCTGACATCCTGTGATGCTGTGATCCTAACCATGGCCCTCAGCACCACATCTCTGCAGCACTCCAACCTCCAGGGCTCCAACCAACCTCCCTGGGCAGCCTGTGCCAGTGGTTTAAGAACCATTCTAGGGAACAGATGAGTGTGGAGGAGAAGCTCAACGGGAGCCAGCAGTGTGCACTTGCAGCCCAGAAAGCCAAGCAGAGGCTGGGCTGCAGCAGGAGCAGTGTGGGCAGCAGGGCCAGGGAGGTGATTCTGCTCCTCTGTTGTGCTCTGCTGACTGAAAGAGTTGGGGCTGTGCAGGCTGGAGAAGAGGAGGCTCCCAGGGGACCTTCTGGTGGCCTTCCAGGATCTGCAGGGGGCTACAAAAAAAGCTGGGGAGGGACTTCTGAGGCTGTCAGAGAGGGACAGGAGTGGGGGGAATGGAGCAAAGCTGGAGATGGGGAGATTCAGGAGGTTGCTCTCTGGGCTGCAGGTGCACACTGCTGCCTCATGTTGAGTTTCCTCCACCAGCACCCCCAAGTCCCTCTCCTCAGGGCTGCTCTCCAGCTGGTCCCTGCCCAGCCTGGATTGGTGCTTGGGAATTGCCTCGACCCAGCTGCAGATAACGAGGGAAAAGTTCTTCCTTTTCTTTCAGAGCTTCTCTCTCTTTTATTTTTATTTTTCTTTTTCCTTCCCCCCTGTTCTTCATCTGATTTTAAGACCTTGCCTCGGAACCTTCACACCTCTCCCACAAATCTCATTTCCCCCCTCGGGATTTTGCCAGGTGATGGAATGGGAGGGCCTGAGAGCTGAGCCCAGCCAGCCAGACGCTGCCACACATTCATTTCAACACTTATTTTACAAAGGGTCTCAATTTTCCCTTCGCATAATGATGCTGCTTTGCATATCTATGGCTGCTTTCATCTGCCGATCTCAGTGCTTTCCGCCGGCTGTTAATTAAGTCTCCAAACACCCCGGGCGAAGTCAATAGGGATGCTTGATGGGGGTGGTTTTTATCTAATTTGGAGGAGGGGAGGGTAAACTGAGGCAGGGTAGGGAGGGGGAAGTGAGGAGGTGTTCACAGGCAAGGAACAGCACCACAGAGCCATGTCAGAGAGGCTGTTAGAGACGCAGCACAGCCAACATCATCCCTTGGACCAACATCATAGAGGCACAGGCTGGAAAAGGCTTTTAAGATCATTGAGTCCAACCAACAGAACAGCAGAACTCAACAGCACAAACCCTATGAGGAGAGGCTGAGGGAGCTGGGGGTGTGCAGCCTGCAGAAGAGGAGGCTCAGGGCAGAGCTCATTGCTCTCTGCAGCTACCTGCAGGGAGGTTGTAGCCAAGTGGGGTTGGGCTCTGCTGCCAGGCAGCCAGGGACAGAAGGAGATGAGACAGGCTCAAGCTTGTGCCAGGGCAGGTTCAGGCTGGATGTTAGGAGGAAGTTTTGCACAGAGTGATTGGCGTTGGAGTGGGCTGCCCAAGGAGGTGGTGGAGTCACCATGCATGGTGGTGTTCAAAAAACATGTGGACATGGCACCTGGGCACATGGTTTGGTGGGCACGGTGCTGTTGGGTTGGTCTATGGACTTGGTCTTAAGAGGTCTTCTCCAACCTTAATGATTTGGTGGTTGTGATCTTCTGGGAATGGGAGCTGATGAGCCAGGCCACAGCAGCAGCCCCTCAGGGCTGATCTCATCCAGCACCACCAGCCTGAATTCAAGCCCTGTGGAAGTCAAAAGGGAATGCATCCACCAGGCTTTGGATCAGCCTGCGGAGCACATGGAGCGTGTGGGCGCCTTCTCTTCTTGCCAGGGACAATCCAAGCAAAACTCAACCTCCTTCTCCCTTCAGCTGAAAGAAAGCATCAACAGAAGACTGCGATTTTGGCCGGAAATGGAGCCAAGTGCTGCTGAAAGCTGGCCCAAGGTCCTTGCGCCGAGGGTAACGAGAAATGCTCAAGTGCCTTTGGAAAGTGCCTTGAGGTCATAGAATCCTAGAATCAGTCAGGGTAGGAAAGGAGCTCCTCCTGCAGCCCTGGGCACAGTGAGCTCTCACAGAGTCCTAGAATCAGTCAGGGTAGGAAGGGAGCTCCTCTTGCAGCCCTGGGCACAGTGAGCTCTCACCTCTGATACCTCTCCACAGCAGGACTGTGCCAGGGCAGCTGCTGGCAGGTACCTGGCACCTTGTGGTGGGACCATTGCTGTGTGTTGGGCTTGCTGCTAGCCTGGGACCTAACCCCCTTCTTGGGGGGTGGGAAGAGCAGGTCAAGCACAGGAGCATGAGGCTGCCTTTCAGGCAGCCTGCTTTTGAGCAGTTCTCCAGCAAAGAGTTTTCCCTTTAGCTTAGGAAGTTCTTCAAGTTCCTCCACCCACCCAGAACGAAAAGCAGCCAGAACAGGAGATTTATTCCAGGCAAAACTCGCAGGATTACAAATGCCCCGTGGAAGGAGACCTGCCTGTGAGAGCCTTTCCCTTAACTGGCGTGCAAGAACAGAGCAGCCTCACCAAAATTACCTTGGAGCGTGGAAAATGGAGCAAGATCCTCGGCTGGATTAAACAATGGCATCAGCGAGCGCCGCGTTGGAGAAAGGAGGTGGGGGGGGGAAAGAGGAGCTGAGGGCTCTGACTTGAGGACCACCCGGGAGATGAAAGATGTTGTACTTGAGCTGCTGATGAGCCCTGCAGCTTGGGCTGCTGCCTCCACCCCATTCCGAGCCCCTGATGAGCCGAGCTGGCTGCGAATGGCTTCGACGGGGTTTAAGATCCCGGGGAGTGGGATCTGGTCTCACTCCTCCCTTTCGCTGAGCACGGATCTACACGCCAAGGAATCATCCCCTAGAGACACCCTGGGTAGCAAATTNTTAAAAAAGAAAAAAAAAAAAAAAAAAGAAAAGAGAGAGAATCAAAACTGGGCTTGAAACAGATATTGGGGATGTTTTGTTTCCTGACAACCACACGTAGAGATTCAATTTGTATAGGCTGCTGCTGGGCGAATAATGTCACACTGTGATTGCTCACACATTAAGTGACACAGCAGAGCTGGATGGGAGACGTTTCCTCTTCTTCCAGGAGGATTTGGGAGGCTAATCAGAACCACCAAGAGGCTTGAAAGGGACCTTGATGGCTCTTTGGTTTGTTGTTGTTTTTTTCCCTAACGTGGAAGACAAAAAGGAGGGGGGAGCTTGGTATTTAATTAGCCAAGAAACGTCAGAGCAACACCAACACCCCCAACAGCAACAACAAAAGGAGGGTTTAGGTTTGGAGATGAGGCAGGATGGGAACGGAGCTGTTTGCTGCTGCTTCCCAAATGGGACTGGGAAGGTGGGAAGGAAAACTTTGGGACAACAGAAGGAAGACTTCACCTCCTCACAGAGCTCTTTACCTCCTCACAGAGTTCTTTACCTCCTCATGGAACTTTACCCTCTCACAGAGCTGGTGAGGCTGGGAGAGATCTTTTGGAGTCATCAAAGCCCAACTTCTCATCCAAACCTCCCAGCCCCAGCACTGCTGCTGAGCCATGGCCCTCAGCACCACACCCCTGCAGCTTTTAAACACCTCCAGGGATGGGGACTCCACCACCCCCCTGGGCAGCTTGTGCCAGTGCCTGGGAACCCTTGCTGGGAAGAAGGCATCTCCAGGGGATGCTGAGTGCCAGGCAGGATGCAGGAGCAGATGGATTGCCCTTTTAGATGCATCTGACCAAGGTGCAGCTGGGTGGAGAGTGGTGGGAGCATTGCGACCGGGCGGCTTCTTTGTGCTGGAAAGAGAATGTCCTTCTCTGGGCATGAAAGGAGCTTTCCAGGGCAGAACAGCTAATTTTGCTGCAACAAGAGTCAAGTTTGCTCCAGCAGTGGCCAGCTGCTCCACAGGGCCACTGCCTTTCTCACCACCAAACCCTTCCTGCTCCTCACCCTCGGCTGTCTGATCTCACTTTCTGCACACACATCCCCCGTGGGCAACCACACACATGAGCAAACCCCAGCTGCTCCCCAGCACCTCTCTCCCCTCCTCTCTGCATCCAGCCTGGTGCCTGATGCGTGCAGCCACGGGAGCCAGGGATGCTGCTGGCTGCTGATGCCAGGCAGGTGTGGAAAGGGAGGGGGGGAAAAAAAACCTCAAACCCTAACAAAAACACACCAAAAGAGGTCTTTTCTGAAGGGCAGTTTAGCTGCAGGGTTAAGCGGGTGATGGACGAGGGCAGCTGCATCCTGCTAGCAGAGCTCTCGTCCCTCTGTGCCCGCTGCAGAGCCCAGGCAGCAGCTCCCTCGCTCTGAGCCCCGTTTCAAGGTTGCTTAAGCTGGAAACGATGTTAGCTGCTTAACATCCCCAGCAACAGCACCCACCTGGGACTTGCTCATCCTCCTCACTTATTGTCCCCTTGCAGATGCGCGGCTGGAAAACGGCTCCAGCGCTTCCCTCGTTCCAGGGAAGGAGGAGCCAGATCCACTCAGCCAGCTGTAGGAGCTGGTCACGGGAAGGTACCAGGGGCCGGACCCTCCAGCAGCACAACCTTTGGGTTTTTTTTTTTTGCTCCCACCAAGCTGTGGGAGCTGTGCTGGTTTGCAGCAGTCATTGGAGCATCAGGAGGAAGTCAGCGGTGGGCTCGGGCAGCGCACACAAGGGACAGTGGCAGACTGCTGCAGGGGAATCATGGCAGGGTGAGGACTCCATGTGCCCTGCAAGCTGCAGGGTGAAAGCAGAGAAGCTCAGAGGACCTGATTCTCCTTCTGGCTTTAACCACACATGAAGAGAACTGATCCCAGAGGACTTAGTCATCCCTTTCCCCCCTCAGAGATTTCAGGTGCAAACAGCAAGTTTCAGCCCCGGAAAGCTCCTTTCATGCCCAGAGAAGGACATTCTCTTTCCAGCACAAAGAAGCCGCCCGGTCGCAATGCTCCCACCACTCTCCACCCAGCTGCACCTTGGTCAGATGCATCTAAAAGGGCAATCCATCTGCTCCTGCATCCTGCCTGGCACTCAGCATCCCCTGGAGATGCCAGCAGGCAGGGCTGGTCTGTGTGTCCTTCCTCCTGCAGCCGTCTGGCTCCTTCGGCAGCACTGCCCCGGCGCGCTCTGCCGTCAGACCTTTGCGTGCCAGATGCCCTTGTAGGCAGCTGCACGCAGGATTAGGAGCAGCATGTCCCAACCATGTGCAATTATGTGCAACTGTTTCCCTGCTGCAAAGAGATGGAGTAGCCATGGAGCAGCAGTTACAGTCTCGCATTAGTAATTTCCAAAGGACACTTGTGAGGCCGCTGCCCATTAGGGCCAGGGCAAATGAAGATGAATGGAAGTGAGCTTGAAGGCTCCATATGCCTCTGCTTGGTCACTGCAGGGAGTCCTGGATTGTGGGAAATCACAGAATCCCAGCAAGCTGGTGGCTGATGACCTCCAGACATCATCCAGTCCAACCCCCTCCTCTGCTAAAGCAGGGACACCCACAGCAGCTTGCACAACAGCACAGTGCCCAGGTGGGGTTGGAAGGGAACTCTGAGGATCATCCAGTCCAAGCCCCCTGCTAAAGCAGAGCACCCACAGCAGCTTGCCCAGGAGCAAAATAGCAAGGGAGGGTTGGAAGCTCTGCAGAGAAGGAGACTCCACAACCTCTCTGGGCAGCCTGCTGCAGGGCTCCAGCACCCACACGCCAAAGGATTTTCTCCTCCTATTCAAATAGAACCTCCTGGGTCTCAGTTTGTGCCCACTGCCCTGGGCACCACTCAGAATATCCCAGCCCCATCCTCTCGCCCCACTACAGCCTCTTTAGCTCTTGCTGAGCATTGCTCAGATGCCCTCTAGGGCTATTCTTCTGCAGGCTCTCAGCCCCAGGGCTCTCAGCCTTTGGTCGTTGCAGAGCTGCTCCCAGGCCCCCCAGCAGCTTTGTAGCCTCTCTTGGACTCTCTCCAGTAATTCCCAAGAAATAAAACTGTGATTAAAAAAAAAAAAAAGCGATCCTGGGGAGATCAATCAGGAATTGCCTCAGGGGAATGGAGAACCACCAAGTGCCAGAAACTTCCCCTGGTGTGGAGAGGAGGGGAGGAGGAGGGGCAGGACATGGAGCTACTCAGCGTCTACCTCAGCATCTCAACCACAACACCAAGAGCCCAGAGGCAAAACAAAGTTTTGAGGGGGGTGGGGGGGGCACACCTGAAAGCTTGGCCTGAATTTCAAGGTCGTGTGGGAAATGAGCAAGGGCAGGACCCAAGCATCCTGAGCATGATCCCTCTCAGCTCTAATCAGATGGCCTCACGTAGCCATTTGTGCAATTGGCTTGTTCCACAGAGTGACTTATGGATGCTATTGCAAGCAGACCCAGTCAATAGATTTATTTTCCTTTTGATATACAGCCCCAATAGGAAGCCATGCATGGAGTGTATTAAACCAGGCTAATTTTCTATCAGTTCTGCAATTCTCTCTCTCTCTCTCTATACGTTCAGCTCCCTGGCTCAGCCTCGACCTGCCAGGAGGATCAGTTGGAAAGCAAAACAAAACCAAACAAGACGAAACAAAACACAATCATCCAGCACAGAGAGAGAGAGAGAGAGAGAGAGAGAGAGAGAGAGGGAAAGCAAATCTGAGGCTGCAAAATGTTGTCATCCTCATGGGCAGAGACCTCAGATCGATCCAGCCAAAGACAACTCTGTTATTTAGGAGCCATTTGCAAGCTGGCAAAATTAAACAAAGCTTTTTTTTTTTTTTTTCTCCCCCCCTCCTGTTTTTCTTTTTACATTCTTTCCAGAAAAAAAAATAAAAATAAAAGGCTGGTGAGGGAGAGAAGCAGCAGGTTTACAGCAGCAGTGAAAAGATGTGACCAGCAGCTTTCCAGGATCTGAAAAGGGGCTACAAAAAGGCTGGGGAGGGACTTTGTAGGCCATCAGGGAGTGACAGGACTAAGGGGAATGGAGCAAAGGTGGGGGTGGGGAGATTCAGCCTGGATATGAGGAGGAAGTTGTTGAGCATGAGAGTGGTAAGAGCCTGGAACGGTTTGCCCAAGGAGGTGTTTGGGGCCACATCCCTGGAGGTGTTTGTGGCCAGGCTGGATGAGGCTGTGGGCAACCTGCTCTAGGGTAGAGTGTCCCTGCACATGGCCCATTTCCTTTAACATCTTTGTGGCTCTGTGCTGGACTCGCTGAAGCAGTTCTATGTCCTTCTTGAACTGGGCAGCCCAGAATTGGACACAGTACTGCAGATGTGGCCTCAGCAGGGCAGAGTAGAGGGGCAGGAGAACCTCTCTTGACTTCCTAACCACAGCCCTTCTAATCCACCCCAGAATGGCATTGCCCCTCCTGGCCAGAGGAGCACACTGCTGGCTCATGCTCAACCTCCCATCAACCAGGACCTCCGGATCATTTTCCCCTTCGCTTCCTTCCCTGCCGAGCTCCTCTCCAAGCCAAGATGCCAACCTGCTTCGCTTTGCCACATCAATCTCAGGCTGCCTGCACTCGGATCAGTGCATCAGGCTGGTTTGCAGTCACTGCCTTTGGTTTCAGCTTAACCTGCTGCTTCTCCTGTGCCCTAGGCTGCTCGAGCCCAGCTGCGAAGCATCATCCTACAAGACGGAGCATATGCACAAGTAAACAAATTAAGGCTCTCTCCAAAACAACAGGCCCCTGGCTTCCTGGAAGAGCTGCAAAGAGAAACTTAATCAACAGCAGCGGGTGAGGCAGTAAAGGGGAGGAGAAGGACCTGTGCTAATGAAGGTGGATGCGTTCGGATTGCAAACGCACGCGAGGAGGCAGCGGCAAGGGGCAGCGGCGCCTGGGAGTGCGGTGATGGAGCTGGCTCCGAGGGAACTGAGCCTCGCAGCAGGCAGCAGCCACTTGGAGATGATGTAGCAAGAAAAAAAAAAAAAAAAAACAAGTCGGTGAGCAGGGGTTTAGGGAGGGTGAGAGCTCAGCTGTCAAGGTTGGATTAGGGTCTGCGGTGGCCTCCGCCTCCTTCCCCAGGGGCTCATTAGCAGGTCGAAGCTGCAGCGGTTCCCGCGGGTGAGTGGCGAGGGAAAAGCTCAGGGCAGCTTTGCGCAGGTGCTGTGGCTTCACCTTGTGGCTTGAAACGTGGGAAAAGAGCAGAAGCCTCCCCGTTCACTTCCCAGACACAGGCAGGTCCCTCTCTGGCTGCACTCTGGAGCTGGGGACGCTTCTTTGCTAAAATTCTCTGCCTTGACCTCGCAAGCCCAGCTGGACTGCAGTTGCTTACAGGGCATCCTCTTGGGAGCTCACAGAACTGTTTGGGTTAGAAAAGAGAGACAGGCAGAGAGAGTGATTGGCATTGGAATGGGCTGCCCAGGGAGGTGGTGGAGTCAGTGGCCCTGGAGTTGTTGAAGAAAGGCCTGGATGGGGCACTTAGTGCCATTGGATAGGGCTGGGTGCTAGGTTGGGCTGGATGAGCTTGGAGGTCTCTTTCAACCTGGCTGATTCTATAAATCAGCTAAAATGCAGCTCACACCTGGCCAAAGGCTGGAAGGCAGAGGCTGCTGCAGTGTGCTGTGTACCTTTGCTCCTGAGCACAGACTGCAAGGAGAAGGGAGAAGTTCTCTTTGGCAGACAGGTGCCCACGAACAGAGCCAACCATAGCTCATCACCACCCCTCCAGGTCAAACAGATGTTTCCTTCCATGTGCTGATGGAAAAGATCACTACCCCGAGATGCTCTTCACTCCTCCTCTGCCAGATGTTCCTGGGCCTGCAGTCCTGAGAGCCAAGAGGAAAGTATTTAAGAGAGCTTGCCTGAGTTAAGACAAGTGTCGCCTTAATCCTGAGCAGTTAGAGGCTGCTTTATGACAAAGGTTTATGGAGCTGGTTTATTATATTTTTAAAGCTGCCTTAATGCAGCAGCAGAGGATTTGCTATTCAGCTCAGGCAAAGCAGGAGGGAAGCAAGGCTCACGTTCGTGTTGGAAGGAATAAGAAACCTGTAATAACCCAGATCTTACTATAACCCAACCTCAAATCCCCTGCCCCGAGCACGGGAGAAGGAATCAGCATCCTCACCGCTGGAGCAGTGGAAGGTGTCAGGATCCTCTGCCATGGCTGCTGGGAAGAAAGCTGCACACGTAGAGAGTTGCCTTCCCCAGGACAGATCCAGCACAGCCTTGGTGCCAAGCTGACACCCACCTCTGATTTTTCCCTCAAGCTGCAGACCCCCATCTCAGTCCTCGTGGTGGTTCAGCCCCTCACACTTTGAAATAGCCCAGGCTAGGACTCAGTCGTCTGGAAGTTAGTACATGAAGCTTTATATTTACAGCTTTGCACAATATACAAGCAGATATTGACAATATATTACAGATATATACAGTAAAAAGGTAATGTAGAAACACCACAGCCTCTCCCAGAGATCAAAATCCCTAAGAGGGGGTTTTTAACCACCCCTACCACCTTCCTCCCTCCCCAATCTTATCTCACCATCTGTCTTATGCAGCAGATAGGTGAAGGTAGATCGCCAGGGTGGGGTTAGCAGCAGGAAATAAGTTAGTGAAATTATTCAGATCCAGCTACAAAAGGCTTCTGTGCTCCACAACCTCCCTGCACAACCTGTGCCAGTGTCTCACCACCCTCACTGCAAACAACTTCCTCCTAACATCCAGTTTCAATCTCCCCTCTGCCAACTTAATCCCATTCCTCCTCCTCCTGTCATTACAAGACCTTATCTAAATTTGGGTTATGACTCTTAAAACATTTTTTCTTTCTTCTTCAGTAACCTCTGAGTGAAGTAGCACCATCAGTGCTTTCCTTTCTCAGCCTGTAGCCTTAATCTCTCATCCAAATCCTCCAATTAGTTCAAACCAGCACAGTCCCCAAAATCCGGCGGTTCTGGGTTTTCCACTTGGCTCTCATTTTCCCATCAGTGGTGGATTGCAGGAGCTAAACTCCTTGTTGTAAAGCAGAGATTCCATTTTCCCCCAGCCTTAAGCAGCTCCAATCCATCTCAGTGCATTACGGAGCCTGTGCTGATTGTTCTGCTGTAGTGAGTAATAACAACTTGTACTTTGCAGATTACCCCAGGGAGCCACGCTCCTGGCTCCTGGCTCCTGGCTCCTGGCTCTGCTGTGCCCCTTGGCTCTGTGGGGTGGGCACACATCAGCCTGCAGCATCCCTGGGCAGAGGGATGGGGCTGCAGCAATGACAGCACAGAGAAATTTGGGTGGGTAGATGTAGAAAGGGGTAGGAAGCAGGCGTGGGGCTGGCGGCAGTGAGGAAATCACAGAATCGTAGAATGGTTTAGGTTGGAAGGGACCTCACAGCTCCAAAGGTGGAGCCACTGAAATGCATCTGGCAGGGAAGTTGCTGGAGGGCTCCTTACGGTGAGGTTGCTGAAGGGAGCTGGGGAAATGATGGAGCCATAGAATGGTTTAGGTTGGAAGGGACCTCGAAGCTCAGACAGTTCCAACCCTCCCTGTGCCTCAAAGCTCATGAAATTCCAACCCCCCACATTAGGCAGGGGACACCTCCCACTAGAACAGGTCACTCCAGACCTCGTCCAGCCTGGTCCTGAACACCTCCAGGGGTGTTGTGGAGCACAGAAGCACAGAATGGGATCAAAGACGAAGGGGAGGAGATGGGGAGCAGCAGGAGCGGCAGGGGCAGGAGGGGAAGGCAGGGGCAGGCTGCGAGGCCGCAGAGCCTGCAGAAGGCAGAGAAGCTTCTGGAAGGAGGCTGCTGGCCTGGGCTGCCTCAGCAGCCTGCCCAGCGCCTCCCCCTAGGCGCTCCCCAGCCCCTGCCCCCAGCATGCGGCACCTGCTGCTGACCCCTTTCTGCATGGCCACCACCCTGCTGTGGCTGCAGAGGGCTGTGGGCAGCCATGGCAGCGGCACCAGGCCTGCCGCTCGGGCTCCTGCTGCGCGCCTGGGGCCGGCCCTCGGCGGGGCCAAGATGGCAGAAGGCCTCGCTCCAGGCCATGCCCACACAGCTCCCCTGGCCCCCAGCGCCCACAGCGGGGCCAAGATGGCAGAAGGCCTCGCTCCAGCTCCCCTGGCCCCCAGCGCCCACAGCGGGGCCAAGATGGCAGAAGGCCTCGCTCCAGGCCGTGCCCACACAGCTCCCCTGGCCCCCAGCGCCCACAGCGGGGCCAAGATGGCAGAAGGCCTCGCTCCAGCTCCCCTGGCCCCCAGCACCCAGCGCTGCCGGGACGAGGCTCTCCCTGCTGGGCCAGGCGGTGGGCACCAGGGCGCCAGCAGCTGGCCGGGCTCCGGGCACACGGCAGCAGGGACAGGCGAGACCAAGGCAGGGCCCACGGAGGGCAAGGCCTGCGGGGCCGGGCAGGAGGCCCTCGGCCCCCCGGGGGAGCGCCGCTTCTGGACGGACCTCGTGTGGAGCTTCGTCCACCAGGCCTGCCGCTGCCTCCCCCACCCAGAGCTCCTTGGCCGCCCTCTGCTTCTGCCCCTCTGTGGCGTGCTGGCCGCCACGCTGGCGCTCCTGGGGGTCCTGGCAGGGTGTACCCAGAGGCGCCGCGGGCAGAGCGAGGGGAGGTGGCCGAGGCCTCCCCCCGGCAGCTTTTGGGGGGCGTCAGACCCCGAGTGTGCCATCTGCCTGCAGCCCTACGAGCCCCGGGAGCTGCTGAAGCTGCTGCCCTGCTCCCACGCCTACCACGGCAGCTGCCTGGACCGGTGGCACCGAGCTCAGCGCGGGAGCAAGACCTGCCCGCTCTGCCTGCGCAGGGTGACCATGGTGGCACTGATCCCTCTGCGCAGCAGCTGCCGGCGGCCACAAGCCAGGAAGGCTCTGCCTGGCTCCCTGCTGGAAAGCTGAGACCCCCCCCCTGCCGAGTTCACATCCCCAGCACCTCTCTGTTCTCTTCTCCCTACAAGCTCCAGCCCCCAGCCGACGCCTCCGGGGATGCGCCAAGCGCGGCACAGGCTTAAGGCAGCTGCACGGAGATTGCAGGAGCAGGGAGCACAGGCTGGAAGAAGAGGGGAAAAAAATGGAATGTTGAAAACCACCCTTGGCTCTGCACGGTTTGGAGAAGGGCAGCTCTGATCACGTACAGGTGTTGCTTTAAGCCACGAAGATTCGTGAAGGCCACAACCACAGACCCGAGAAGGCAGCAAAGCTCTTGCCAAGCCCCTGGATGGCTCCTCCCGAGGTTCCTGCTCTTGCTCTGTTGAACTTCTCCTTCCCCAAAGCCTGCACAGCCTTTGGGTTATTCCAAAGGGGCCAATTACCACTTAGCAGCTAATTTTTACCACCCAAGCCAAGGCTGGCAAAACAAACACAGTTGTCTAAGTTTTGTTTTGTTTGGGGTTTTTTGGTTTTTTTTTCTTCTCCATGCAGGTTATTAAAGAGAACTAATTAAAAGCCCCAAAAGCAGCTGAAAAGAGATGGTTTGGGTTTTTTTTTTTATGGTTTATATCCAAGGTTCACAGGGCTTTTGGCAAAAGTAGACAAGGCAAGGATAGGCATTGGCACAGGCTGGCCAGGGAGGTGGTGGAGTCAGCATCCCTGGAGGTAAGAAATGTGTGGCTGTGGCACCTGGGGACAGGATTTAGTGGCCGTGGTGGGGTTGGGTCAATGGTTGGACTCAATGATCTTGGAGGTCTTTTCCAACCGAACCAGTTCTATCACAGGATGTCAGGGGTTGGAAGGGACCAAAAGAGAGCATCGAGTCCAACCCTCTGGCCAGAGCAGGACCATGCAAGATAGCACAGCTCACACAGGAACACATCCAGATAGGCCTTGAAAGGCTCCAGAGAAGGAGACTCCACAACCTCTCTGGGCAGCCTGTGCCAGTGCTCTGGGACCCTTAAATTTAAATGTCCTCCTCCCACTGCAAGGCAAAGAGCTGGACCTGCAATCCACTGCCAGCCACTGCAGTGGACCAAGCTGCGGTGCCCCAGATTCACTTTCCTGCCTCGTTTAATCTTGGGCCCTAGCAGATTACAGGTGCTGCTGCAGCAGGTGCATCCAGCAGGGCTTTGTAATCTCCTGTCTGCATTAAGGCCCAGATTATCATGCTTGTACTTGGTAATAACACAGCAAAGATTTTCCTGAAACCCCTGGGGAAATCCAGGAGAGGCACCTGGCAGAGCATGCAGCTCCTGGACACGTGGATGGAGGACACAGCAGGGCTGGCAGAGCTTCTCCTCCCCGCGGTGGCAAACAGCGAGGAGCAAAACCTCTCTGCCCACACAACCTCACTGCTCATCTGCCCAGCTCACATTCTTGGTGGGGTGGGGGTGACTGTGCTCCCAGCTCTCCAGGCTGCCAAGACGTGGGTCATCCCTTTCCTTTCATCCTAGATGAAAGGAGGTGGGTTACACGCACCAGTTTCTAAATCAGCTCCTAGCCAAATCGTTGGCAGGGCGCAGGTCTGCCTCGCAGCTGCCTCGCTGCAGCGCTGGGGACTTGCTCAGTCAGCAGGAGGGAGGAAGAGCGTCCCACATAGATCCCGAGAGGGAAGGAGAAAGAGAGCAACTGGGAGCAACTGGGAGCACCCAGGTTTGCACTGGAGAGGCACTAGATGGCCCCAAATCTTCCCTCACCGAAGTCGAGCAGCAGCTTCAGCCCTGGTCTGCGCTGAGCCTGCAGCCCGAGCCCGAAAGGAGCAGCGTGCCCCGGTAAGGAGGGCAGCGAGCTGGAGCCAGGGAGAGCTGCTGAGATGTCTTGAGCGAAGCACTGCAGCCCCCGGTGGCTTTCTGCCTCCCTTTTCTGTCTCTTGGCCTTTGGTTGGTTGAGGGCAGGCAGAGACCTTTTTTGTACGTGCAGTGTCACTGCCTGCAGACCTGAGACATCGACCTGGCACAGATAAAGGACAAGAAATCTGATTCTGTGCAACCTCACAGCACCCTGGAGGTGTTCAAGACAAGACTGGATGGGGCACTTAGTGCCTGTGGCTAGGGCTGGGTGAGAGGTTGGACTGGATGAGCTTGGAGGTCTCTTCCAACCTGTCTGGTTCTGTTCTATTCTATTCTATTCTATTCTATTCTATTCTATTCTATTCTATTCTATTCTATTCTATTCTATTCCATTCTATTGTGTTCTATTCTGTTCTGTTCTGTTCTATTCTATTCTATTCTATTCTATTCTATTCTATTCTATTCTATTCTATTCTATTCTATTCTATTCTATTCCATTCTATTCTATTCCATTCCATTCTATTCTATTCTATTCTATTCTATTCTATTCTATTCTATTCTATTCTATTCTATTCTATTCTATTCTATTCTATTCTATTCCATTCTATTCTATTCTATTCTGTTCTGTTCTGTTCTATTCTATTCT
>VWZI01009979.1:474294-485669 GCA_013396835.1 Psilopogon haemacephalus
ATTCTATTCTATTCTATTCTATTCTATTCTATTCTATTCCATTCTATTGTGTTCTGTTCTATTCTATTCTATTCTATTCTATTCTATTCTATTCTATTCTATTCTATTCTATTCCGTTCCATTCCGTTCCTCATGCCGAACAACTTCTTCCTAACATCCAAGCTGAATCTACTCATTTCTAGGTTGGTTCCATTCCCCCCACTCCTATACCTACCTGACAGCCTAAAAAGTCCCTCCCCAGCTTTCTTGTAGCCCTCTTCAGATACTGCAAGGCCACAGTAAGGTCCCTTGGCAGCCTTCTCCTCTCCAGACTGCACAGCCCCAACTCCCTCAGTCTGTCTCCACAGCAGAGCAGCTCCAGCCCTCTGCTCCTGCTCGTGGCCCTTCTCTGGACACCTTCCAGCACCATCCACATCCATAGCTGCACCAGTACAGCTGAGGGGGGACCTGCTGGGAAGCAGCTCCATGGACAAGGACCTGGGAATGCTGCTGGACAAGAAGCTGCCCATGAGCCAGCAATGTGCCTCGGCAGTCGAGAAGGCAAATGGGCTCCTGGGGTGCATTAAGAAGAATGTGGCAGAGCAGCTCCAGCCCTCATCCTCATGGCCCTTCTCTGGACACACTCCAGCATGTTCAGATCTTCCTGTAACAGAACTGTCCAGAACTGGACACAGTACACCAGGTAGGGTCTCACCAGCGTGGAGCAGAGGGGGAGAATCCCCTCCCTCACCCTGCTGCCCACACTTCTCTCACTGCAGCCCAGGACACAATTGGCTCTCTGGGCTGCAGGTGCACACTGGTGGCTCATGGTGAGCTTCTCATCCACCATTCAACTCCTCTGGATGGAGCAGGTTCTTCTGTGGGAGGGAGAAACTACAAGCAAAAGGAGGGGCTGCTTTTATCTGCCAGCTCCTGCACTGATAACCCAACGATGGAGCACAAAGGAACATGGGGACTTGGGGAGTGGTGGAGTAAGTGATCAGTTAATAGAGGTAAATGGTCTTTTCCTTTCTTCTAGCCTGGATCTTTGTTCCAAGTGGTAAAATGGGACCTGTTCCCTGTAATTGCTCTGCTCTCTCACACAACTGCTGTCTCCCACATGTAGCTTGTTGACATTTAAATAAATTGCAATTATTCCAACAAAGTAGATTGCAAAGACTCCAGAGAAAATGGGTCAAGAATAGGTCCAGGAGCATCTGCAATGTATTTAACACAGGGCTGGGGCAGGGTGAGGAGGAAAGCACAGTTCTGGCTGCAAAGAAGGCAGCATGGGGGCTGAGGACAGCCTGGCACAGCTCCACTCCACGGTAGGGTTCTTGAGCCAAAGCCTCCAGGGCACTCTGATGGAGGAGGCACAAAGCAGCGATGCAAAGAGAAAGCAAGAAGGGAAATCAGAGCAGATGGGCCTGACTTGGGCTCTTTGAGTGGAAACCATCTTGGCTGAAAGTCCTTCTGCAGCCCTCCTGTCCTTCCTTCTGCAAAACCATTCAGGAGCTCGCAAGGAGACTAAGGGTGAGGGTTTCCTAACTCATACTGCCCATGGGTGGGATTTGGGTCTCCTGCTCCCCAGGGTTCAGCTGTTCTGATTTCCACAGCAGCCAGAGCCTTCTCTGTACCCCATTCCCCTCTCACCCTCCAACCTCTCTTGGGGATTTGTCCTTCTGCCCACATCCTCTGGGTCACTACTAAGAATTCCTGAGATCCAGGCTGGAATTGGGAACAGCTGATTTCATCTTTGAACCAAGACTTATGGCCAGCAAGCCAGGAGGGCAACTGACCCCTGCCTTGGCCCATTCTAGGGTAAGAGGTGGAGCAGCCAAGTGGTGACAGCACACAGAACAGTGAGGGGAATCATCCCTTGGTCCCACATCTGTCACATCTCACACAGACACAGAGCTCCAGCCCCAAAGACAGACCTGCAGACCCACACCTTGCACGAGCAGCAGGCCACTGGCAGCCACACAAAGCTTTGATCAGGAGGCAGAAATAAAGCAGGCAACGAGACACGGATGGTAGAGAAGAGCAGGATGATGGATGCCCACCACAAAAAGCACAAGACCCAGCCCTCAAAAAGGTCTCCCTTTTGGCACCTCCCTTGCCCTCTTCAGCTCTCATTCTCCTGGAAAACATTTGGCTGCTCCCCCCACCCTCTCTCTCCCCAAGCCTATTTTTTTTCCCCCCCTTGTTTTGTTTTTAAAAGGCACCAGAATGTCTCCCCTGCAAAGTGCAAAACTCTTTAGATGAGGGGAAAGTAAAATCGATTTGAAATCACAGCTGCTGGGAGTCTCTGGCACACACACACACACACACACACACACACACACACACTGTCTGCTGACATTTTCTGTAGCTCTTTTCCCAGGGAAATCTGTCTCAAGCAGAGCCCAAGGGGGCTAAGTAACAAATCAGTTGCCTGGTACAGGAGCAATTTTTATGTTTTGTTTTGTTTTGGTTTTTTTTTTAACTACAGGTCCAAGAAAACTGCACCGGGAACTTTGGGGGCTGTTCTCAAGTGGATCATTAAAGCCAAAAGGGCTGCTTGGTAAAAGGCCCAGGTTGGGTGGCTCTGAAGTGACCCAGGGTTCATTGCATATTCAGTCCTAGTTTGCTCTGACAAGCAGGAGAGCTGTTGCCTTCCCACCAGGCTGGCATCCCTCTGGGCACTGAGCAGTCACCAGCTGAGTTGGGAATTGCCTGGAAAGATGGCAGCTTCCTGCTGTCAAACACTTGGGGAAGGAGGTGATCCTGAGGGGCTTTGCCAACCTGGATCTTCCTGTGATTCTGTGTGGAGCAGGCCAAAAAGGAAGGGCAGAAGCTGGAGCAGGTTGGGGGGGGATGCTCCATGGCCCAGCCTCAGTGGGTGATGTCACAGCCCTGCAGAGGTGATGTCAGCAATGTTGCTTAGCAGCTGCAGACCAAGAGCTGAGCTGTATCCTGGGAACCTCCCAACCTCCAGAAAACATTGCAGAAACCTCAAGGGCAGAAGCAGGCTTTGAGCTCCTACCTGCTGTGACTTCCAGGTTGTGGCATGGTGCTCAAAGCCCGCTGAGGTAACACCTCCGTGGCTGTGGTTTCCAAGATCAGCCTGGGGCTCTACCTTCAGAGCTCCCCAGCTGCAGCCAGCATGAATCCTTGGCCCCATCTTCTCCACTTCGTGCTGCTCGCTGCCTTCTGCAGTGCTGCTCCAGCAGAAGCCTGGGGCTATGTAGCTTACAACGACAGCTCCCAGTGCGTTGCCTATAGAGCCCTACCTGCATGCTTTGGGCCAGGGCTGCCAGCAGAAGAGCTGACAGGCTACTTGGTGGAGGTGAGGCCACCGAACGCTTGCCGTGCCGTAGAGAACGCTGCAGCACCAAGAACAGCCGCCGAGGTCTCTGTGGCGCTGATAAAGGCAGGGGACTGCTCCTTTGCCCGGAAGGTGCTCCACGCCCAGCAGGCTGGGTACCAGATCGCGGTGGTGCACAACGTGGGCTCGGAGCAGCTCATCACCATGAAGGCTGAGGACGGAGAGGCTGAGCAGCTGGTCAAGATACCCTCGCTCTTCACTGGGCACTCGGTCTCCCTGCACTTGCAAAGGGTCTTGCAGTGCAAGAAAGGGGAACACGTCAGGCTTCTGCCACCCAAGCCTGGCTCGAGTCCTTGTGAAGGCACAGCCAAAAGGCTGCCGGAGATGCACACCCTGAAGGACTTCCGAGCCATGTCCTGCATCGTGGTTGCCACCCTCCCAGTTCTGCTTGGCTTGAGGTGGTGCAGGAGGGCTCACAAGACACAGCTGCAGCCTTGCAGTCAGGGAGGCCAATACAAGACCTGTGGGCTCTGCATGGTGGAGTGCGAGGAAAGGGACACCCTGGGGGTCCTGTCCCCTTCCCGCAGGCTCTGCTCTATCTCCTGCCTGCACAGCCAGCTGGGGAAGGAGACAGGAGCCTTTGACACGCCTCTGGGGCACACCTATGTGCGAGGTGACCTTCTGCCAGTGTGTGGTGGTGAAGGGGAGAAACAGGAGCTCAAAGGCAACGCGTCCAGAGGAGGGCATGAAAGTGAAGCTGAAGAGAAGAAAGCTGTGAGCTGAGTGGGAGTGGAGCTGCTCGACGCACTGCAGACCACTGCCATCTGAGCTGTGCCTGGGACCATTTTTCCATTAAACCAAGGGAAATCTTTGCACTTTCCTTCATCCCTTTCATTGGGAAGGCATTAATGTCTGGGGCAGGCATGGGAATAGGCTGACCAGGGAGGTGGTGGAGTCACCATCCCTGGAGGTGTTCAAGAAAAGTGTGGGTATGGCCCTTGGAGACATGGTGTAATGGCTGTGGTGTTGCTGGTTGGACTGGATGATCTTGGAGGTCTTTTCCAGCTGAGACAGTTCCATGGTTCTATAACCCTGGAGCTTTGCCTCTCCTTGCCTGGTTCCCATGGTGAAAACAAAAGGGATGAAATCTCTGACAGTACCAAACACTTCTTTGGGCCTGAGCATCAGAGAAGAAGCCAAAAGCAGGAGGAGAGTAGGGATTTAGGAACATTTGGTACGGGAGCTGGCTTGCATCTCAACTCCCTCCCAGGATGGATGTGTGTGGACACACAAACACATTGGTTCTTACTTCTCAGTGTCACCTAAGTGCCCAGAAAACCCAGGGGAGAACTGTCCCCAGCCAGCAGGAGCCATTCCCTAGCCCGAGAGCTGAGATGTGCAAAGCTAAAGCAATTCTCCCCTCTCAGCAGCAGTCTCCAGCACCCCCACATCACCCACGCTGATCCCCCAGGCATCAGGATACCCCCAGTAGAGCCCAGAGCAGAGGACAGTGTGGCCTTGAACTAACCCCAGCAGAGAACCCACGCTGGAAATATCGAGGGCACTTTAAACCCAGAGAGGAGGTGATGGCAGCGGGCGGCAGAGGTCTCTACAGCAGGGTTTGCTTTGTGGAGCTGAGTAGATGGAAAGGGGAATAAAGGGGGAAAAAAAAAACAAACTAAAAAAAAGGACTGAAATGCTTCTGAGTGTGGCATAATTGGCTGCTTGTGCCTGCTGGCTGGCAATCTCACACACTCAGAGAGGCTGACCTGACAGGTACATGTAACCTCCTGCTACCTAGGGTTGTTCCAGGTCATTATCCACATGTGCCTCAGCACCTTAAGGGGAGCAGGATTTATGTACTAACATGATGCAAAGGGATCCTCAGCTCTTCATCTCTCCTCTGGATACGGCAGCTGGAGGCAGCCTCAGAACACATTTGCAGGGCTGCTTCCAGGGTGAGCAGGAGCAGGAACCAGCCCTGGCTCACCCAGACTGGTACGAGTGGTTCTAACACCCACTGCGAATGGGGCAGGCAGCCAAGTCCCACACCACATATGGGGACAGGGAGCTGGAGAGGCTCCTCAAAACTACTGTTAGCATTTAATCTCCTGGGAAAGGAAGGCATCAAAAGGAAGGAATCATAGAATCAGTCAAGGTTGGATGGGACTACAAGGATCATCTAGTTCCAACCCCTCTGCCACGGGCAGGGACACCCTACCCTAGATCAGGCTGCCCACAGCCTCACCTAGGAAAGGCATCAGACCTCTTCAACAAATGCCAAACATTAAGAAAGGGAACAGCTCTAACACCCTCTGACCAGGACATCAAACCTGCACAGCTGGTTGAAGGTGGATTAGAAGGGCTGTGGTTAGCAGGTCGAGAGAGGTTCTTTTGCCCCTCTACTCTGCCCTGGTGAGGCCTCTGGACACCTCTGGAGGTGTTCAGGATGAGGTTGGATGAGGCTTTGAGGAACCTGTTCTAGTGGGAGGCGTCCCTGCCTATGGCAGGGTCCCTTGAGGTCCCTTCCAACCTAAACCACTCTGTGATTCTATGATCCCTGCTGCACAGAAAGCTTGGACACAGAAAGCTTGGTGACTCGAAAGTGACAGCCCCGAGATTACAGCAGCAGCAGCAGAGAATCATCCCACGGTTCTATGATCTCTGCAGCACAGAAAGCTTGGCCACAGAAAGCTTGGTGGCTTGAGAGTTACACCAGCAGCATGAGATTACAGCAGCAGCAGAGAATCACTCCATGGTTCTATGATCCCTGCGCCACAGAAAGGTTGGCAACTCGCAAGTGACAGCCCCGAGATTACAGCAGCAGCAAGAAGCTGTCCCTCCACCTTAGGGAGGGCTGGGGAAAGATGCATGAATGGCTGAGATGGCCATCAGAAAGGTGGACCTGAATCCATCACTCCTGCCCCAGGGAAGCTCAGCCAGCTTGGGGTGGGAGGAGGAGAGGAAAGCTGCGGTTTCAGAGCGGTCTGTCAGCGGAGAAGCCCCAAAGCAATTTCTCCTGGAAGGGAACACGACAGCACTTCCAAGGGCTTGATGGAAAAAAAGCCTTTCTGCAGGCCCTCAGACCGAGGTGCTTCGTTCGGTTTGTGGCACAAAGAGGGGGAAAGGATCATTTTTGAGGTCAGCTCAGAGGAGCGCTGCCCTCCTCTGCGGGGTGTGCAGCCCCCTGAGTGCCACCAATCATTCCCCTTGCAGAGCAAGGCCCCCCTCAGGCTGCCTGAGAAGGCAAAGGCAGTCATCTCCACCTGAGGAAGGAGACAGGTCCTTTAGATGGTGATTAGCAGCAGGAAGTTCATTTCAGGTGCCTTTAATTGCCTTGTAGAAGCAACTCTCCTGTCAGCAGCTTGGAAGGAGGCAGAACTGGCTTAGCTAAGCTGTGCAAATGTCTTCTCCTTCATCTGCTGCCGAGCATCTGGAGCTGACCTGAAAGCCCCCCTGGGTCCACAACCCACACTGAGACAGGCAACCCTATATCCTCAGAGGGAGGCAGTGAAGGGGAAGACCTTGGGAGCACTCCCAGCTGCCTCAGCACCTCTCTCCCTGCCCTCCTCCTCCCTTGGCCGAGGTCTGAAAACTCAGAGCCGCTGCCAGCACGCAGGGAGCAGGGCGAAGCATCAGCACTTGCCACATGCTGGTGGCAGGAAGGGCCAAAGCAGGCTCCTGCTCTCCCACAGCAAGTGCCTCACATCCTCCTGCTGAAGGAGAAGTGATTGAACAAGACTCTCCCCCTGCCTCCCCGAGCCAGGGCTGGAGGTAGTTCTGGCTAAGCACAGGCAAAACCAGGATGTCAGGCAGCTGCAGAACGCTGGGCTTGAGAGGAGAGTCCTGGGGGGAATTCTCCAGGCTGCCTTATGCATGAGGTGAGATGAGCTGATCACAGTGCCCTTAATATCTGCGAGTTTTCTTTTCAGCTTCAAAAGCAGCACATGCTCTGGGCTGGGCTGG
Organism: Psilopogon haemacephalus; assembly: GCA_013396835.1. Taxonomy (NCBI): domain Eukaryota; kingdom Metazoa; phylum Chordata; class Aves; order Piciformes; family Megalaimidae; genus Psilopogon; species Psilopogon haemacephalus. Next base: position 481,547 of record VWZI01009979.1, read on the forward strand.
ATTCTCCCTGAAATGGGTCAGTAGAAAAATAGATCCCTTCTTAGACCCCAACGCTGCCTCGCCTTCGGTTAGAAAGGAGAATGGGGAGGAGGGAGGGGGGGAGGGAAAGGAAGAAAAAAAAAAAACAATAATAAAGGAAGAGAATCTGGGTAAGGAAAAGCTCTTCAGTCTAATGTCATCAAAGCCTATTGCAGCGAGCATTTGAGATGTGTGCCACAGCAAAGCTGACCTCCAGCCCTGGAGCTGTCAGATCCACTGCCCTCCATCAGTGGTAATGGCACTCCTAGCACAAGGAGCTTAGCTTATTGCCAGGGTGGAACACGCAGCCCTCAGAGCCTGCCTGAGGACCATTAACGTCTCTGGAGGTAGCACTAGCCCCAGCCTTTAAAATCAACCACAGCAGACAATAAACCAGGGGGAAGAGGAGAGTGAGGGCCCTGGGGCAGAGCTGTTGTCTGTGGGGCAGTGAAGGAGCTTCACAGCCTGCAGCAGCTCAGGGATGTGGCTGTGCCAGCTCAGCTCTGCTGCAGCTTGGTGATGAACCCAGGAGAGAATTTCCAGGATGCACTGGTGGATGAGGGTGGTGAAACACTGGGACAGGATGCCCTGGAAGTGTTCAAGGCCAGGTTGGAGGAGGTCTGTTCTAGTGGGAGGTGTCCCTGGCTGTGCCAGAGGGTTGGAGCAGATGAGCCTTGAGGTCCCTTCCAACCTAAACCATTCTATGATTCTATGTGTTTAAAAGTCATTTGCATGTGCTGCTTGGGGATATGGTTTAAGGGTGGACTTTGCAGAGTAGGGATATGGGTTGGACTTGGTGCTCCTGGGAGGCTTTTCCAACAGGAGTGTTCCTGTGACATGGTTCAGTGGCCCTGGAGGTCTCAGGTTGGTGGTTGGACTCGATGCTCTTGGAGGCCTTTTCCAAGCCAACCACTCCTATGGCTCTCAGGGCATTTCTGATCAGAGCACCAGCACTGGCTGGAAGCAGCAGTACAGCCCAAGTGGAACCTCCACTGATTGCCTCCAGGGAACACCCAAGCTGTGCTTAACTGAGCTGCTGGGGAGCCCTCCTCCTCCTCCTCCTCCTCCTCCCTGCCAGCTCCTGCCCCATAATCCAAGCTCCACTGCACATACTCTATTAAGCAATAAGCAGGTTCCAGCATGACCTCAGAGGCTGACTTACAGCTCTCATCCATCAGGAGGTTCTTTCAGCTCCTTGCACATTTCATTGCAGGCTTGGTTTGTCTTTTTAGTTTTTAATTTTTTCCCTTCCCCCCCTGCCCCCAACCTGCTGCACAAACACAGCTCAGAATATTGCTGGGAGAGTCACCAGACTGTGACCCAGAGGGAAGCAGCTGATGATCCAGCACTGGGAACTATTGACTTCAGCAGCAGAATGTCAATGCTATAGATCACTGGGAGCAATTAGGGTGGCTGATTGCCCCATGTGCAGCCCGTGGGCAACCAGCCAGGGGAGATGTTTTGCCCGCGCAGGGAACCGGCACTAAGCCTTGACAACAACAATTTAAAGAGCTGCTTTGAGGGCTGGAGGGAGGTTGGAGTGATCTATAGATCCCGGGCAGGCTGAAGGTAGGAGCTTCAACCTTGGAGGCTGCAGGTTAATACCTGCCGTAATTAAAAAGCGGAGCTGAGGTCCCCGCGGCGCAACCCTGCTGACATCAGGAGCACTACAGCAGCACAGAGCCTCACCTTTGACCTCCCAAACCCACCTGGGGTGGAGATGAAGGACAGAAAGTGCCTGCCCACAGGGCCAGGAGTCTTTTGCTACCATGCAGCATCCACAGATACCTTCCTTCCTTGGGCCATGCAGAATCACAGAATTAAGCAGGTTGGAAAAGAAAGTTGAGATCATCCAGTCCAACCTAGCACCCAGCCCTAGCCAATCAACCAGACCATGGCACTAAGTGCCTCAGGCAGCCTCCTCTTAAACACCTCCAGGGATGAGGACTCCACCACCTCCCTGGGCAGCCCATTCCAAAGCAAATCCCTCCTGTTGGGAAGAACTTCTGCCTAACATTCAGCTTGAACCTGCCCTGGCACAGCTTGAGGCTGTGTCATAGAATCACAGAATGGTTTAGGTTGGAAGGGACCTCAAAGCCCATCCAGTTAGAATCATAAAATCATAGAATCAGTCAGGGTTGGAAGGGACCACAAGGATCAGCCAGTTCCAACCCCTCTGTGCCATAGGCAGGGACACCTCCCACTAGAACAGGTCACTCAAGGCCTCATTCAACCTGGTCCTGAACACCTCCAGGGAATGTAGCTTGACTCACCAAAATTGCTTCTACTACAGCAGCTCCGAGCTCAGGCACACCCCAGTGCTCCACGGGGATGCTTAGAGCTGTCCTGAACTGCCACTGGGAACTGCAGCACCTTACCCTGATGGAGGTAGATGACAGCCCCGTGCTGAGGCACAAGCAGCAAGGCTCAGCTCTGCTTGGGCTGAAGAAGGCTTTGCAGAGCTTCTGCAGAGCAGCAGCAGCAGCAGCAGCACCACCACCCTATCCTGCAGGCTTCTCTGTGCTTCTGCTGCCCAGGGGTCTGCAGGATCATTCCCCTGTCCTCCCCTGCCCAGAGAGCACAGCTTGCCCGACTTGGCCAACAGGAGGATCAGGACCTTGGAAAAGTGTGCCTGATGCAGCTAATTTCTGTGAATGAAAGGCAGAAGTCCCCTGAGGAAGAAGGCAGGGTGAGAAATCACCACCGGGTGGGTAGGGAGCAGAGATGCCTGCAGAATGAGGGCACAGCCAAGGCTCTCTATTTACCCATTCCTTAGAGCATCTCCTCTCTCCTCCTCTTATTGACTAAGTGTACACTCCTGTAGCAGTCTGAGGATGGAGATAGGAGCTGTTTGCTTTTTGCTTCTGACCTTGCTAACCCTGTGCCACAAGGCTGGGGGAAAGAGGGCAAAAGGCTGCCCTGGCCCTGACTGCCCTAATTAACTGGAGTCCTGATTGATTTTGATAAGTAGCTCTGGCCTCATTCATCAGCACAGCCTTTGCCCAGCTAAGCAGGGGAGCAGTCAGGGCATCAATCCAGACCACCCCGAGCTGCTCACACTGTGCTGGCCTAACAGGAACAGCATCTCTTATGCACCTCTCCATGTGATGAAACCTCATCATCTTTCCAATTATCCCTCCCCTGACACTTCCAAGGAAGATCATCTACCCTCTTTAGATGGCCAGCAGAGCTTGTCCTCAAGGGTTCAACCCTGGAAAACTTCAAGTTTGGGGCTGTGGGAAGCCCTGGCTCCATGGAATCCTTTGGGTTGGATAGATCAAGTCCCTAAGATCGACCCAACACCACCTCAGCCCTTAAAGATGTAAAGCAAAGGTTGTTTCTGTAGCCATGGATGGTCCCAGCAGCCAGGCAGGACCACAGCACTGTCCCCCAGTTGAAGAGGGACAGGGATCTGCTGGAGAGAGCCCAAGGGAGGGCTCTGATGGAAGCTGCAGCACAGGAGGTTGCAACTCAACACAATGCCTGGAAGGGTCCCAGAGCAGTGGCACAGGCTGCCCAGAGAGGTTGTGGAGTGTCCTTGTCTGGAGCCTTTCCAGGCCTGTCTGGATGTGTTGCTGTGTGCCCTGAGCTAGCTTGGATGGTTCTGCTCTGGCAGAGGGGTTGGATTTGATTATCTCTTTGTGTCCCTTCCAGCCCCTGACATCCTGTGAGCCTGTGAAGCCATCTGGCAGTGCCCAAGCTGCCCTCTGACACAAGCCACACACATTTTCCATGCCTCTTTAGGAGGCTTTGATCACAGCTTGGTCCTTCACTGCGCCAGGTCCCACCAACCCTTTTCCTCCTTCCCCAAAGCCTCAGATTTCTCCCCGGGCATAGCTCCCCCCCTCCTTCAGCAGATAGATTTTGGCACCGTGGCCTCTTCTCTTTTCCTCTTTTTTTAGGTCCCTTTGCTGGAGGGTGAGGAGACACCTGGTAGAACAGTTCCGCCTGGAAATCCATCCTCGGATTGTTTCATCTCTATTAGCCCTGGCGAGCAGATGACAGGGGAGCATGAGCACAGACAGCGTGGGATGAGACATTCACCCAGCTGCTAGTTCAAAGGCATGTCATCATTTATAACACTCCCAGCTATTCCAGCTCTCCC
>VWZI01009979.1:485707-495928 GCA_013396835.1 Psilopogon haemacephalus
AAAAAAAAAAAAAGCAGGGGAGGAAAGCCCTTCCCAGCTCTGTAGATTCAGCGTTCAAGGAGAGGTTGTTTGTTTTGGTCCCTTTGCTCTCAGGGTAGCTCTGCTTCCCCAGCTCCATAGGGGCATTACTCCACCAGAGCAGCACTGCCGAGTTGTGCTGCCACTCCTCAGGATCCCAGCAGTGAGCAAACAGCAAAGGGAGAATGATAGAATGATAAAATGGTAGAATCATAGAATGATAGAATCACAGAATTCTATCGTAGAATGATGGAATCATAGAATCATAGAATCAGTCAGGGTTGGAAGGGACCACAAGGAGCAGCCAGTTCCAACCCCCCTGCCATGCCCAGGGACACCCTACCCTAGATCAGGCCTCATCCAACCTGGCTGCAAACACCTCCAAGGCTCTGGCCCCAAAGATCTCCCTGGGCAACCCATTCCAGGCTCTCACCACTCTCATGGTGCAGAACTTCCTCCTCACCTCCAGGCTGAATCTCCCCACCTCCAGCTTTGCTCTATTCCTCCTAGTCCTGTCCCTGTGCTCTGTACTGCTGAGACCCCAACCTGGAGTACTGCATCAAGTTCTGGAGCCCCTGGGACAAGAGGAGGTGCTAGAAGGTGTCCAGAGAAGGGCCATGAGGGTGAGCAGAGGGCTGGAGCTGCTCTGCTGTGAGGAGAGACTGAGGCAGTTGGGGCTGTGCAGTCTGGAGGGGAGAAGGCTCCCAGGTGAGCTTATTGTGGCCTTGCAGGATCTGAAGGGGGCTACAAGAAAGCTGGGGAGGGACTTTTTAGGCTGTCAGAGAGTGATAGGCTGGGCAGGACTCCTGGCTTGGCTGCAGCCTCCACCAATGAGTGTAGGGTCCTGAGAGGAGCAGCTTAGGTTAGATATTGGCACCTGAAGGTTCTCCTCCTGCTTGGGAAGAGGGAGAAAGGCTGAGTCGAGTCCCTCCGAGTTCACAGACTTGGCTGCAGCCCCTGCCAGCAGGTGTAGGATGCTCAGAGGAGCAGCTTAGGTTAGGCACTGGCACCTGAAGGTTCTCCTGCTGCTCGGGAGGAGGGAGGGAGGCTGAAGCGAGTGGCTCCGAGTTCGCAGGCAGTGTGCGAGCAGCTCGGGCTCCTTTCCAGCCCATCGCCGAGCCGCTGCAGAGCTGACTCGTCCCCAGAGACTGCAAATGGTCTGATCCAAATTCCACTGAAGTCCAACGGCAAGGCTCATTACCTCTGTCTGGCATTAGCTCTGGCTCTTTGCTCACGATAGCTCTGGGCAAGAGCTGCCTGTCCCAGGAGCCCCCGATGCGATCAGCTGGGGAAGCTGCGCTCAGCTCTCTCCGCCTGGGGAGAAGCCCCAGACCCTTCCCCACCCTCAGCACCCACCGAGACGTTCAGGCTGGGTCCAATAGAGGGCAACAATATCCCGCGAACGCCTTCATTAAACTAATTGTGAGCGGCCAAGGTGAGAATCGCTGCCCACGCTCCTGGGGGCTGCTTTTTACCCCTTCCCTCCCTCTTTCCATGGGAGAGGAGTGGTTGCACAGCCAGCCCCCAGGCTTCAGAGCTGGCAGCATGGATGGGCTGAGAAGTGCTGGAGCTTTGGGTGCCCCTGGAGCAGCCCTGGAGGTCTTTAAGGCCAGGCTGGATGGAGCTTTGAGCGACCTGACCTATGGGAGGTGTCCCTGCCCGTGCCAAGGGGGTTGGAACTGGGTGGTCCTTGAGGTCCCTTCCAGCCCTGAGAATTCTATGATTTTCCCCCTTGACGTGGGACCCTTCAAAGCTTCTGACCCACCCACCNAGGCTACAGCCCTCACCCTGCCCCACACACTGCCAGCTTCTGCCTCCCCTTTCCCATCCACAGCTTCTTCCAGCAGCAACAAGATGCACTCCATGTAGCACCACAACCTTCTGCAAGGCTCTTTTGCATAAAGACACCTTCTACAGCAGGGAACATTTGGTTAATTAATTAGTGCCTTGGTCTAGTGATTGGCTAGGGCTGGGTGCTAGGTTGGACTGGATGACTTTGGAGGTCTCTTCCAACCTGGCTTATTCAATTCTGTTCTGGCTTGGAATAGAAAAGGCTGGACCCAAGCCCAAGGGTTGGGCTGCAGGGCTAAGTTAACTCCAAATTTTTTGGGGGGGTGCCCTGGAAGGAAAGGTTCCTCTCAACCCTGAAACCAGCAGCTGAGGCAAGCTGGGAGCTGCGGTTTGACCAAAGAAATTCCTCCCAGCAGCAGCTGCCAAGCCCTGTTCAAAGCCTTCAAGCTGAAGGCTTGGCCAAGAGCCTGGAAGAAGAGCTCATCCCTTGCTGGAGATGCCTTTGTTTTCATCTAGATTTACATGGGGAGATCAAGGCAGCTGCCCTGGTGTGAGCTGGGAATCTCTGGGCCATTTGGTGGTGGAGTTTTGCCCCATCTCCCTTTTTCCACCCCCCCAGGAGGTTTCCAAGCTGGGCTGGTTTGCTGTAGCCCACTGCAACCTGTGGGTGCATCCTTATGGCCACCATCTGAGAAGACCTTCACCAAGGCAGAAGAAGCTGCAAGTTCTAAGCCTTGGTTCTGATTCCAATCAGGCTTTTGACTGATGCAGTGAAGCCAGTGGAGAGCTTTGGTGCTGGCACAGCTCTGCTGCTGCCAGGCAGGGCACTGCTTACAGCTCTGCAGCTGGAAGTTTTGAGCCAACACAGAGTGTGCTCTGTGGCTCTGGCAGAGTCTGGAGCATCATGACCAAGGCAGAAGAAGCTGCAAGTTCTGAGCCTTGGTTCTGATTTCAATCAGGCTTTTGACTGATGCAGTGAAGCCAGCGGAGAGCTTTGGTGCAGGCACAGCTCCGCTGCTGCCAGGCAGGGCACCGCTTACAGCTCTGCAGCTGGATTTGGTTGTGTCCCACAACCAAGGGTGGCTTGGCAGTGGGGATGACATCACAGGGAGGAACATGTGCCCCACAGCCAGTCCCCACATGGGCTTTGGTGCAGGCACAGCTCTGCCACTGCCAGGCAGGGCACCGCTTACAGCTCTGCAGCTGGATTTGGTTGTGTCCCACAGCCAAGGGTGGGTTGGCAGTGGGGGTGACATCACAGGGAGGGACACGTACCCCACAGCCACGTTCCCCACAGCCAATCCCCCCCTTGGCAGCCACCACTTGCTCCTCAGTGCCTGCTGCTCCCTCACCAGGGGGTGGGTGACAACCTCCCACCGCGGCCACCCCGGGGCCACCGGAGCAAACCTCCTCGGCACCGAAATTATTAGGGCTGAAATTTGGGGGAGGCAGTTTTAAGGAACAGATGGTTGTGCTTTAGTATGGCAACACACTGCCAGTTAATTAATGCTAGCTGTAATTAAACTTTACACAAATTAGCTGTCAGCGATGCTAAAGGGAATAATTTCTCTCAAATGCCACCTTGAATCGCTGAGTTGTGAGACTTTTCTACAACGTAATTAAGAGCAGGAGGGCTGCCATGGAAGGGAGGGTGGGTGGCAGAGGTGGGAGTAGCCAAAGCTGGGGGCTGGGAAGCAGCAGGATCCCCACCCTGAGCGAGAAGCTCCTCTCTGTCAGGTTGGGAGAGGACCCCCAGGGTGGCTTTTAGCACCGCTTTTGTCTGAAGGTGAATTTTTGGCTCTTGGAGGAAGAAAGGTTTGGACTCAGGAAGCCCAAGAGGGGGATAGGAGCTTAGCAGCACAAAAAAACACAAAGTGGTTTGGGTTGGAAGGGAACTTCAAGCTCATCCTGTCCCAACTCCCTTGCCATGCGCAGGGAACACCTCCCAGCAGCCCAGGGCCTCATCCAACCTGGCACTGAACCCCTCCAGGGAGAGGGCAGCCACAGCCTCCCTGGGCAGTCTGTGCCAGTATCTCCCCACCCTCAACCTGTCCCAGTGTCTCCCCATCCTCAACCTGTGCCAGTATCTCCCCACCCTCAACCTGTGCCAATGTCTCCCCACTCTCAACCTGTGCCAATGTCTCCCCACCCTCAACCTGTGCCAGTGTCTCCCCATCCTCAACCTGTGCCAATGTCTCCCCACTCTCACTCACCACAATTTCTTCCTCCTCTCCATCACCCCTCTCCCAGCTCAAAGTTATTGTCTCTCATCCTGTCCCTCCCCAGCTCTCCTGCAGCCCCTTTATCTACTGGAAGCTTGCTCTGAGGTCTCCCTGGAGCCTCCTCTTCTGCAGGCTGCACAGCCCCAACTCTCTCAGCCTGCCTCCACCCCTCCCCAGGAGCTGGGTCAGGAGCTGCTGCAGTGAAGCCTTTCTCTTGGGCAAGGCAGAAGGTGGATGTGCACGGAGAGGGCTGCTTTTGACAAGCCTTCTGCTCAGTGGGAAGAGGTCTGTCTGTCTGTCCTGTCTGTCAAAACAGCCACGGTGACATTTTCCACCAAGTTGCATTTTATTCCAAGTGCTGCTTTGGAAACTTCAGCTCATCCCTTGCCAGAGCTCACTGAGCTGGGGGATGACTAACACAGGAGCACCATGAGCAAGCAGGCAGAGAACTCACTGGGGCTGGGGAGGGCCTGGGAGGAAGGTGGGGGGAGGGGGTAAGGAACTGGGAATATTAAGGCTAATTTATCCCCAATTAGCACAGCTTTTGGCTGGGAGTCAAAGCAGGGAGGCAGACAGCAAAGACCTCAGCATCAGACTGATGGTGGCTGGTGGAGGTTTTCAAGCACACTCCTGCTTGCACACGAACATGGTACCTGAACGTGGTGAGGGCCACCTCTAGCAGAAGCTCCAAGGGTCTGGACAGGGAGGAGATGAGGATAAAAGAAAACCCACAAAGCTACAGCCAGGCCTCAAGAAAAGCAGAGCTGGAGGACAACCCATTCCCAGCACAGCCCATCCTGGGCTTAAATAGAACTCCTGGGTGAGTGGGTGGGGGCCCAAGGTGAGGCTGCTCAGGGCAGTTAAAGCCAGTTAGTGAAGTTTGGATCTGTGAGGTCTAACCTCAGCCTTAAGTAGGAGCCCATAACCCCAGTTAGGCTTCATGACTTCACTTCTCAGGGTCATATCTCCACTCTCTGGTCCTGTGAGCCACCTGCAACCCTGCCCAGGTGCTGTGGGTGGTGCACTGCCAGCCCCAGCACCATGTGGGACCAGGCTTAATGAGCCCCAAAGTCAGCTCAAGGGCAGTGCATGTCCCCTGGGGATCCAGCCCAGGCAGCCCAAGGTGTTGCTGATGCTCTTGTCTCCTGCAGCTGTGGGTAGTTAACACATCCAGATGTTTGCCACTGCATGATGCAGAGCAAAGCAAAACCCCTCTGTGGTTCCTGGCACACTGCCCTGTGGAAAATTCCTTCCTGGTCCCATCTCTGCTGATCAGATCAAGCACTTCAGGGAGAGTTGGCAGGCAAGGCTCAGGAAGGAGCCCCCACACCCCCATCACTGCCCTGCTGAGGCCACATCTGGAGGACTGTGCCCAGTTCTGGGCCCCTCCAGTTCAAGAGGGACATAGAACTGCTGGAGAGAGTCCAGCACAGAGCCATAAAGATGCTCTGTTAGGAGGAGAGCCTGAGGGAGCTGGGGCTGTGCTGCTGGGAGAAGAGGAGCCTGAGAGGTGACCTCAGCAATGGTTCTAAAGATGTGCAGGTGAGTGGCAGGAGGCTGGAGCCAGCTCTGCTGGGTGATGCCCAGTGCCAGGACAAGGGGCACTGGGTGGGAGCTGAGGCAGCCTGCTCCAGGGCAGGTAACAGATCTCTGCCACAGCTCCCAGTGTGCAGGACTTCATAGAATCACAGAAACACTCAGGTTGGAAAAGCAGAGCTTCCAACCCTCCTTTGGCCATTGTGCTGCTGGGCAAGCTGCTGTGGGTGCCCTGGTGGAGCAAGGGGGGTTGGATTGGATGATCCCCAGAGGTCCTTTCCAACCCCACCTGGGCATTGTGCTCCTGTGCAAGCTGCTGTGGGTGTCCTACTTTAGCAGGGAGGAGGTTGGATTGGATGATCCTCAGAGGTCCCTTCCAACTCCAGCTTGCTGAGACCCTGCGAGGAGCAACACAGAAGTGGAGCTCAAGGCAAGCAGCAACCTGCTCACCTGCAGCTCTGGACTTCATGAGATGCCTTCTAAAAGCAGGCTGCGATTGCAGGAGTCTCTGCTCTGCTCTGGGAGGGCTGACAAGGACACGGCTGCCGTTCCAGCCCCCTCCTGCAGGCTGGCTCAGGTGGCTGTCGGTGGGAATAAATCAGCCAGGGAGGGAGGGAGGGAGGGCGAGGGGCAGAGCTGTGCCTCTCAGCCCATCTCTGCCTTCTGTGCTGGGAGCTGCTCTGGGTAGAAGTCAAGCTGCACACCCACAGCCTGCTAATTGAGCTTTTCAGAATCAAAGGCTTTAGCCAAAGGGATAAATACACAAAATTGACAGGAAGGAAGCGTTTTCTTCTTGAATTCCAAGTGAAACCCGAGCCGATGCGGACTGCTCTCAGGAACGCGAGCGGCAGGAACTGGAGCAGGAGGAGAAGAGGCAGAGAGGTGGTGCTGAGGGACGTGGTTCAGCACCAGCCTTGGATGATGGTTGGACTGGATGATCTTCAAGGGCTTTTCCAACCCCAACACCTCTACAATTCTACTAAATGATTTGCATCTCCAGCCGGGAGGATTGCTCCAAATGACTGAGATTCCACTGGGAAAATCCTGTCCCTGTGTTCCTCTTTAGAATCATAGAATCACAGAATGGTTTAGGTTGGAAGGGACCTCAAAGATCATCCAGTTGCACCCCCCCCCCCCTGCCATAGGCAGCGACACCTCCCACTAGAACAGCTCACTCGAAGCCTCAATCAGTCAGGGTTGGGAGGGACCACAAGGAGCAGCCAGTTCCAAGCCCCCTGCCATGCCCAGGGACACCTCACACCAGATCAGCCTGTCCACAGCCTCATCCAGCCTGGCCTTAAACACCTCCAGGGATGAGGCTTCCATCATCTCCCTGGGCAACCCCTTCCAGCCTCTCACCACCCTCATCAGGGGGGAAAAAATATTCCTAACAAGAGTGGTCAGGCACTGGAATGAGCTGCCCAGGGAGGTGGTGGAGTCCCCAACCCTGGATGTGTTTAGAAGTCATTCGGATGTGGTCCTTGGGGATGTGGTTTAAGGTGAACCTTGTAGAGCAGGGTTCTAGGCTGGACTTGGTGATCCTGAGGGGCTGTGCCAGCCTGGCTGCTGCTGTGATTCTGTGGCTCTGAGCCATTTGCTCATTCTCTGCCTTCTTTCCCTGCTTCTTTGACCCTCCTCTCGCCAAAGCAGCCGGCAAAGAGCATCGAGGAGACAAACCACAGAGCTGGAGCACCCCAAGGGCAGGGCCCCTGCCAACCACCCCCATCCAGCCTCACCCTTGGCTTCCCTTTTCATTCCAGAGGGCATCCCTCAACTCCTCAGGTCCTGGGACAGGGAGATGGAGGAGGGAGTCACGCGTAGTTAACCCTCACTTTCCTCTGCCTGCTGGTGATTTATTGCAAGCAACGAGGCATGGGGACAGCAAGAAGCAGGCAGCATCTCCACTCCAGCCCAGCCCAGGGCTGGTTAATCACCCGTTTGTAAGGGGAAAGGAGAGGGAGGGAGGGACACAGACAGTATTTATTGGGTGAAAAAGTAGAGAACATTAATTTATTTCATGCCTTGCTTCTTAAAGAGGAAAAATGCCTCCATTTCAGATGGTGCAGCTTGAAAGCACAAAGCCTGCAACAGACAGGAGGTCACAACAGCCCCGAGAGTGCTGCAGGCTTGGGGCAGGGTGGCTGGAAAAGGAAGACCTGGAGTGGGGGGGGGGTGCCAATGGACATGAGGCAGGGGGTGCCCAGGTGGCCAAGAAAGTCACCAGCATAGAATCACAGGATCATAGAATCATAGGATCATAGAACCATAGAATCACAGAACCATGGAGCCATAGAACCATAGGATCATAAAATCATAGAATCATAGAACCATGGAGCCATAGAACCATAGAACCATAGGATCATAAAATTATAGGATCATAGAATCATAGAACCATGGAGCCCTAGAACCATAGAATCATAGAATTATAGAACCATAGGATCATAGAACCATAAGATCATAGAACCATAGGATCATAGAATGGTTTAGGTTGGAAGGGACCTCAAAGCTCAGCCAGTTCCAACCCCTCCTGTGCCCCAGGAATCAGGAGGTTGATGGAAAACCACTCAGGGTTGGAAAGTGGGGATTAAATCACAGCCTTCTGTACAGGTTCTGCAGGGTCTGAGGGATCTTTTGAGGGGTCTCACGACACCCTCAGCAAAAGTCTCTCTGCAGCCTTCCTGCAGGATCTCTTCAGGCACTGGCAGCAGCTCTGAGCTCCCCTGGAGCCTTCTCCTCTGCAGGCTGCACCCACCCCAGCTCCCTCAGCCTGTGCCCCCAGCAGAGCTGCTCCAGCCCTTGCCTCATCCTTGTGGCCCACTCTGGGCTCACTCCAACTGCTCAGTGTCCTTCTCCTGCTGGGGACAGCTGAAGTGGACATCCAAGGCTCGTGCTGTGGGGTTTGTCACCACTCCCAGCCCTGGGTCACCTCTCTAGACCCACAATTTGGTGTCCATGCATCTACAGAACATCTTTCCCAGGCCTCCCCCACCCTTGCAGGGAGGTTAAGAGCCATCCCTGCTCCCCTTTTGCCAGGCAACAAATCCATTATGGAAATGGAGCTGCCTTTGACTCATCAGCCTGTACCTTTGATGGGGCTTTGGCAGAAGAATATCATTGACTCATATCAGAAATCAAATATTGCTGCCCGTGGAGCTCCAGCCAGGCTTTGAAATGCCTTCATTAGGGGCTGGGGACACCCTGTCCCAGCCAGCTGGGCTCACCCTGTCCCAGCCAGCTGGGCTCAGACCCAATCCCTCCCCTCCCAGCTGCCTTTGCAGCCCCCAGGATGGGTGAGTCGGGGACAGGAGTGTCCCCACCCTGCTGGGGAGGGCTCTGCTGCAGCGCTGCTGGGAGCAGGCAGGGTGCAATTGGGGCTGCCCCTCCCCCAACTTGCAGCATGGGCACCCAGGGATTCGTGGTCTTGCTGAGGCGGGGGAAGGCTCTGCCCAACTCACTTTGTTGCCCTCTGCCTCATTTTCCTCCTTTCTGCTGCTGCCCTAATTGAGTGTTGAGGTGCTCTGATGAGAAAAGGCAGAAGTGAAAACCCAGCCCAGAGCAGGAAATCCCTGCAGGAGAGGGGTCAGGAGGGCTCTGTAACCCCAGCCAGCCCTTCCCAGCCCACCTCACCTCCCTGTCTGCAGCAATAAGCATCCCTCATCCATCACCCTGGCTCAGCAGGAGCCTTGCCCAGCCTCTGCACCTCCTCCTGGGAGGTCCTGCCAAGCCTCTTGGGCTTAAACCTGCAGCTGCAAAGGAGGTTTTCTTGGGGGGATGAATTAATTCTCCCTAGACATCTGCTGGAGAAGGATACAAGGATGATGAGGAAACTGGAGCACAGAACCCAGCCAAGGCCACCACTGGCAGATGGAAGGAGCAGGAGGAGGGCAAGAGGACCCTGGAGTACTGCATCCAGTGCTGGAGCCTCTGGGACAAAAGGGATGTGGAGATGCTGGAGCATGTCCAGAGCAGGACCAGGAGGATGCTCAGAGGGCTGCAGCACCTCTGCTGTGAGCACAGCCTGAAAGAGTTGTGACTGTGCTGGCTGGAGAAGAGGAGGCTCCCACCTTCTGGTGGCCTTCCAGGATTTGAAGGGGGCTACAGAAAAGCTGGGGAGGGACTTTTTAGGCTCTCAGGGCGTGCCAGGACTGGGGGGAATGGAGCAAAGCTGGAGGTGGGGAGATTCAGGTTGGATGTGAGGAGGAAGTTGTTGAGCATGAGAGTGGTGAGAGCCTGGAATGGGTTGCCCCTGCAGGGAGGTGTTTGGGGCCAGATCCCTGGAGGTGTTTTTGGCCAGGCTGGCAGAGGCTGTGGGCAGCCTGCTCTAGGGTAGGGTGTCCCTGGGCATGGCAGGGGGGTTGGAACTGGCTGCTCCTTGTGGTCCCTTCCAACCCTGACTGATTCTCAAAGGCCTTCCCATCCCAGGAGGAATATCTGGGAGCAGAGAGCAGCAGCTCTGAGCAGCCCAGGCAGGAGATGCTCACTCCAGCAATGCAGCAGATGGTTTATAGCCCAGAGAAAGAGGCACACACTGAATGGATGTGCTGGAAAAAGCCAGCCCAAGCCAGATGTTCAGGATTGCTTCACTAACCTTAAAATACACTTTTTTTTTTTTTTTAATTCATAAATTGTTTGGCTGCTTTTTTTTTTTTTTTTT
>VWZI01009979.1:518784-530762 GCA_013396835.1 Psilopogon haemacephalus
GCCTTTGCCTGTTTATTAATTATAATGACTTTGGGAGACGTTCATTAAGAGCTGGGATTTATTCATCAGGCAGAGGTGGAGCGCTGGGTGGGCATTAGGGCTTGATTTTGGGTTCTGCGAGCCTGGCGGAGGGGGCTGGGAATTAGGGATGGCTCCGTGCACTGGGCAGGACAGAGATGGAGGGGATCAGGCTAATGACACGAGAGAGGGAGAGCAGCAAAACCGAGCTCCGCCGTGCACGCCCTGCTCCGCCGCGCTCCGCTCCGGAGGAGTAAAGAGACGTCCAGATGATGATTGCAATCTAATTCGAGCAGAGCCTTTTGCCCGGGATCTAGAGCGTTTGCTGTGGTTAATTGAGAGCCCCAAGTTCAGCGCCTTTCATTACGGCAGAGCTCTGGAGCGGAATACTCCCAGCTAATGATCAGAGCAAGATGCAAAGGGCACTTAACCGGAGCTGCGGCGTGCAGATGGGAGGAGGGGGAGTGGCAGCGAACTTGCTGTAGATCCACACCCCCAACCCCTCCCCATGCTGGGGCTGCTCTCTGGTATGCTGGTGGAAACTGGGAGTGAGCTGGAAAAGCCCTCCTGAGGTGGGAAAGCAAGCAGGAGGTTGCCCAAGGGCTTGCAAAGAGGAGCTTGGCCAGGGGCTTGCAAAGAGGAGGCCTGGCCAGGGGCTTGCAAAGAGGAAGCTTGGCCAGGAGATTTGCAGGCTGAAGGGTCTGAGCTGGCAGAGCAGGTGAGCACCTCAGACTCGCAGGCAGGGCTCTGCTCTCTGGGTCTGTGCTTCTGCACAGGGATGTGGTTGTGAGGTCTCCATGAGCCCACCCTCCTGGGCTGGTTTGGGCCATCCCCTCCAGCAGCCCCTTGCAGGACTTTCCCTGCTTTCTCCTCCATTCACCTTTTCCAGCTCCTAACCGAGCTGCCTTCCAAGCAAAGGCTTCTCTCTGCCTTTCTCCATCCCAAACCAATCTAAACTACCAGCAGGAGCAGTTACCCTCTTGACCCCCATCCTGCTAGAGACAGGATTTCTGCAAGTCCAGAGGCATACATTGCAAAAGCAATAATGGAGATCAATAATGAGCTGGGCTCGTGGCGTGGGAGCTCAGACAGCAAGCTGCAGGCAGCTCCAGTTCATCTCATGTCACTGTCCCTTGCTTAAACCCCACCAGGGTCAGGCTGCACATCTGACACATCTTCGCATCAAGGGGCAAAAGTCACTGTGGATCCCACAGGGGTGACAGCCAAGTCTTGGATCTGGCAGGAGGCCCCAAGTGCTTGGTGGCAGCTCAGAGGGGAGATAGATAAAACAAAAATGTATTTGGAAAGCAGGGAGGTTAGCAAAAGGGGGAGAGGAAGCGGTGATTGCTAGGCACAGGGGAGGGAGCAGAATCCCAGAACCCTGGGTCATTTTTGTGCACCTTGCATCATTCATCATTGCTTTTGCCCCAAATCTCATCCAACCTCCCCTGGCCATTGTGCTGCTGTGCAAGCTGCTGTGGGTGCCCTGCTGGGGCAGGGGAGTTTGACTGGACCAAAGGAGGGTGGAAGCTCTGCAAAGAGGGAGACTCCACAACCTCTTTTTACCATCTCTCTGCTTTCCAAAGATACTTTCATTTTATCTCCCCTCTGAGCTCCTTCCAAGCCCCTCCACCTGGTTGCTATAGCTCCTTCCATGGCAGAAGTGCCCTCCTTGCCCACAAACCTGCCTCAAAGAGGCAGTGCAGCCTCAGGCAGGGCAGCCTGGGGGGCACCAAACCACCGACTTGGAGGTGTAGCTCTGTAGCTGTGCTGCCATCAGCCCTCTCTGCCCCTGCTGCCCAGCTGAGTGGCTTCTCACTGGAGGCACAGCAGCCCCCTCCCTGCTGCATGAAAAGCATCTCCAGGGTTAACCAAGGTGTCATTTCAAGCTCGATCTATTTTAAGCTGGTGCCTGTCCTGGGGGAAACGAAGCGGAGTGAGCATGTTTACAGGTGGAGCTGTGGAGATCGGTGGCATTAAGCCTTGTCACGCAGAAAGCCTCCCTGCTTTCCAGCTGCTTCTCCTCCCTCCTGGGGGTTTTAACCCTGCTACCCCATGCCCAGTGCTTTACTGGAGCAGGAAAGGGTGCCAGGAGCTTTTCCTGCAGTGTCAACGCCAGCAGGCTGGGGATGCTTCTGAGGGTCGCTGGCGGTGCAGAGCGAGGGAGGGCTCAGCCCCAGCTGCAGCTCTCTCTGGGCCTGTTTTCTGCTGGTGTAAATGAGCTCGATGGTGCCAGGGAAGAGTGGGGTCCTGGCTGGGGGTCAGGAGGGCAGCAAGCACAAAGCAGAGTGGTTATTGTTGGGTAACACCAGCAAAGAGGCTGCTGCCACAAAACCCAAACCCAAAACCCCTTCCAGGTCTGCTTTCCTTCATTCCTAGCTCAGTTTTTCCCCTGGGAGAATGAGTTTTGCTTTGTGAGGTCACTCTCCAGTCCTCCCAGACCCTGCACTCCAGCACTTCTGGGGCTGCTCCTTTCCTCCCATTAGCTGATCCCCAGGACTTCCAGCAGGACACTAAGGGGTGGGTGGGGGATTGCAGGGTGCAAGGGGCAGCACCCACCTGGTGAGGGGATGCAGGGTGCAAGGGGCAGCACCCACCTGATGGGGGGGATGCAGGGTGCAAGGGGCAGCACCCACCTGGTGAGGGGATGCAGGATGCAAGGGGCAGCACCCACCTGGTGAGGGGATGCAGGGTGCAAGGGGCAGCACCCATCTCTCCCCTTTGCCATGGTGCACCTGTTAAGATGAGAGGGTAGAAGAGTGCATGGGCACATCTGGCAGACGTGGGTTCTTCAGCCCTAACACATCTGGACAGTTGAGCATGGCTCTGACAGAGCTCAGCAGGCAGGGAACAAGCAGGGGCTCTGCAGCATTAACCCTGCAGGCCCTGCCAGGCAAAGCTCAGCTGGGAGAAAAGCAGCAAAGCCCAGAGCATGAGGGGAGGAGGGCACTGCTCCAGCAACTCCCCCAACTCTCAGAGATTCAGAAACATTGATTTAAACCCCTCTCAGTCTTCTCTTCTCCAGACTAAGCACACCCAAGTCCCTCAGCCTCTCCTCCCCAGGCAGTGCTGCAGTCCCCTCAGCATCCTCACAGCCCTCCCTTGGACTCTGTCCAGCAGAGCTCTGTCCCTCTGCAACTGGGGAGCCCCAAACTGAAGGCAGTGCTCAAGATGAGGTCTCAGCAGCACAGAGCAGAGGGGCAGGAGAACATCCCTGGATCTGCTGGACACACTCTTCTTAATGCTCCCCAGGATCCCATTGGCCCCCTGGGCCCCCAGGGCACATTGCTGTGCCATGAATGTTCTCCACCAGCACTCCCAGGTCCCTCTCCCCAGGGCTGCTCTCCAGCAGGTCACCTCCTATGTCTGGCACGTCCGTAGGAACCTCAGCCAAGCCATTTGGCAAGGACTCAGGTGGCAACTCGAAGCTGGGAAGGGGCTTAAAACTCCCAAGATTTACAGCCCCCCACCCTCTGCAACCCTTTTATGTGATTAGAGCAGTGACCATGAGCTGCTCAGGGTGAAGTGGGACTGCTTGTACCCAGTGTGCAGCCAAGAGGCACCTGAGCTCCTTTTGGGAGAAGGAAAAAAAGATAGAGGACAACTGCAGAGGTACCTATGGGCTCATCTGTGCTAGTGGTGTGCCATACATGTGCCATACATGTGCCATATATGCCCCCCAACTCCCTGGGCAGCCTGTTCCAGTGGTTGGTAAACCTTTCAGTGAAGAAGTTTCTTCTAACACGGAATCAGTCAGAGTTGGAAGGGACCACAAGCATCATCCAGTCCCAACACCCCTGCCATGGGCAGGGACACCTCACTTTAAATCAGCCTGTCCTGAGCCTCAGCCAGATTGGGCCTCCTCCCTGGAGGTGTTCAGGACCAGGCTGGACGAGGCCTTGAGTGACCTGTTCTAGTGGGAGGTGTCCCTGCACAGGGAGGTTGGAACTGGCTGAGCTTTGAGGTCCCTTCCAGCCTAAACCATTCTATGATTCTATGAGGCTTCCACCACCTCCCTGGGCAACCCCTTCCAACCTCTCACCACCCTGATGCTGAACAACTTCTTCCTAACATCCAGGCTGAATCTCCCCATTTCCAGCTTGGTTTCATTCCCTCATGGTGGTGAGACCAACCTAGACCTCCCCTGGTGCTACCTGAGGCTGTTCCCTCTCATCCTCTCACTTGTTGCCAGGGAGAAGAGCCCACACCATGGAACTGCTGCCCAAATGGGTGCCAGGAGCACATCCCCTGGTGGGGAGGGAGGTGCTGAGCTGGTGGCTGTGGCGTGCTGCTGCCTGGCATCGCGTGTGAGAGCCTGAGCCATGCCCAGGGTGCCCAAAGGGTCAGGGCTGACGTGTCCCAGGCAGCCTGGGGAGATGATGCTTCCTCCAGGGCTATCTGCAGGTCACCTCTCACTGCTTGCAGAGCACACAGGCATATTTATATATNTGGAAACTTCAGCTCATTAATTAAGCCCAGAAAATTAGAAAGTGGCCTAAATATAGCTGCCCAATGAGGCTGTGAGACGAAAGGGGAACATCCTCCCAAGCCACCCACCCACTCGTGCTGGCACACAAATAAAAGGCAGCAGCTCCCATTTAAGCTCCACTTCCCCCACGCAGGAGTGAAGCTCTAGGGAAGAACTCCATTAGAGGGAGACCTGTTTGAAAAGAGCCTTGGTCCAGGCTCCCACCCTGCAGGAGAGTGGGATGCAAGGAGCTTCCTCTAGGATGGGGAAGTCTTTTCCTTTGCTGTGTGGTGTGCACCTGAGGTGCCTGTTTCCAGGGCTCGTGCTGGCAGCAGCTTGGTCTCTGGGGGCTTCTCTGCCTGACACGGAGCCAAATCTCCTGCAGTTCCCTGCCAGCCTCTGGTTTGGGAAAGGATGAGAGGACAGGGAAAAGGGGAAAAGGGGAAAAGGGGAAAAGGGAGGGAGGCAGGCAGACAGGAAGGAAGGAAAGAAGAGTTTTCTTCTCCTCCTTGAGGGCAGGTAGAGCATTAAGCCCTCACTGGCTGAGCACAGAGTTCAGTGCAGACCCACACACCACATCTCCTCTAGCCTTGGCTCACTTTCTCCTGGTTTGGATTCTGGATAATTCAATCCACCCCAAACAAAGTCTTCTCCCCCTGCCTAGAGCATGGCAGTTCCCCAATGCCCTCATGCACTCCACTAGGGCATGGACCTGCAAAGAGCCATGCTGGGGGACTGATGGAGGGTTTTTTACCTCCAGGATCATGCTGGAGGGGCCAGCAGGACACACAGAGATGTGTTCTGGAGTATGGAGTTGGCATTGTCTGAATTTCCTTCTGAGGAACTTTCCCATACGCAGGCCCTAGGCTCCATCAGGGAGCTTTGCTGGTCCAGGGGCACTGGAGGTGGTAATGGCAGGCATCACTTGCTGGTGCCCACAGACAGTCTCAGCCAGTTGCCACCTCTTGGGAGGCGACAGGAACTCTGGCCTCAGTGCCTGAGCCTGGCTTGGCACATGAGCTTTGCCTCCTGATGCCTCTTGCCACAACTCCTGACCTCACTCCAGCCCCCACCGCAACGATGTTAGCCTGCACTCACTTGCTGGTGTCAGTGGGAAGGGCTCTGGCCCCGGGAGGACATCTCCCCGCGGTGGGGCTGCCGCTGGGCTCGGTGGGTGCAGCACCCCAAGCCTGGCACAGAGCTGAGGTGGCAGCACCTGTGCGGTCAGGCAGTGAGCCCCAGGCTGTGCTCTCCGCGGGCAGCGATGCTGCCGGAGCTGGCAAGGCCAGCAGGGACGAAGGGCTGCACACAGGCACCCGGAGCCACCGCATCTCCTTCCTCCGGGCATGCAGGCTGCCATGGTAATGAGGGCTGTATAAATACCAGCATCGATCGGCCATAATTCCCAGGCTGAGGAAAGCAGGGCGGGAGGGGGAGAGGGGGGTTAATGGCAGCCCTCGGGGCCAGGTCCTTTGCCGCACCGGCACGGAGAGCAGAGAGGGATTCCCTCTCCTCTCCTCCCTGCGCTCCTCCGGCTCGGCAGCCTCGCTCGGTGCCTTTGCCGCACCGCGATGCTGCGCTGCGCCCGCTGGAGCTGGCGAGTTCCATTTGTCTCCTCTGCCTTTCCCTCCCCTCTCCTCTAGCTTCCAGAGCCCGTGAGGACAAAACCGACAGCAGGGATGCCCATAAATACGGTCCCTTGGGCACAGGAGGAGGGGCCAAGCGCCGGGGCTGGGCTGAGTCACCTTCCAGGTGACAGCGATGCTTGAGCGTCTCAATCAGCAGCAGCTCCTGGAGAAGGTGAAGTGCCTAATGATGAAGCTCACCGAGCGACTCCAGCCACTTTTCTTCTCCCTTCATTCAGGCAAAAAGCCTCTGCCGCCTGCTCCGGCCGGGGTAACAGCAGTAGCAGTAATGTGGGTGGCTCCTGTTCATGCTCTACTGCCCAGAGTGGGGGCTCTGCCCCCTTGGCAGCTCTGTGGGGTGACCCTGAACACAGAGGAGGTGTGACAGGGTCAGCCATCACTGAGTGAGGCTTTGGGGTGCATCAAGGAGAGGGATGCAGGGCTGATGGAGCACAGAATCCTTCTGTGCTGGGCCAGAGGAGCTGTGTGTGGCATGGGGGGAACCCAAGGCAAGCGAGCCTGGTTTAGTAGGTAGGGGTGGAAGAAGAAGAGGAGATAACTGATGGGTGGAAACCTAACCCAGAGGCAGGAGTAGACACCCCAAGGCACACCCCTGCAACGTTCTGCACCCACACGAAGCACTGTGCAGTAGCTTTGCTGCCAGGGGAAGTCCTGAGCTTGGTTAATAGTACCCAGGGTGGTGCATGCCAGTGGCTGTGGCCCCTTCTCAGGGGCCCACCAGCACCCACCCACCTTTTCCACTGCATGTGCAGCAAGCAGAGGAAACTCCTGCCATTGCTTCTCCCTTCCTCCACTGCTGCTCTGGCAGGGTCCAGCCGGCGTTTGGGAATCGCCCTGGGAGTGCACCCACCGCGGGCGAGTCCTCACATCAGCCGCGGCTGGCGGTGGGGAAAGCCAAACCCCGGCGCGGGGGTGAGCTTGGACCTTACATATGGAGTGGGTTACGTTCATGGTGAGGCTGCTTGCAGCATCCCACACAGCTTTTCCTTATTTAGCCCATTCCCTATTTATCCCACGGGCTCCTCTCCCCACACCAAAGCCCATCTCTGTTTAGGCACCGTGGAGCAGGGTTGGGGAGGGTGGTGTGAAGCTCGTCTCCGTCAAGCAGCTGAGCTGGAAATGTCCCTCTTGGGAAGGAAAGGGGGGGGAAAAAAAAAAGAGAGGGAAATGAGCTGATGGTTTAATTCCCCACCAGATTGCTTCCTGCCTGTAACAAGTTGCATTCAGCACCGGGCACAAAGATGCTGCTGCTGCCTTGATCCAAAGCACCTGCATCTGCACCGAGCCGGGCTGGAGCTCTCAGAGAGCTGTTTTTAGGCTTGGAAGCTAAAAAGATTCATCAAGATTTTATAGCTTTTTGCTCCGCAGTGATGAAAACGGTGACCACAAGCCAAATCCCTCTGTCCTTTACCTTCCTGCACCACCGAATGACTTTGGTGCAAGGGAGAGAAAAAAAAAAAAAAAAACAACCAAAAAAACCCAACAAAAAACCAAAACAAAAACCCCAGCCTGGCCATTTTTCACCACCAAAGACAGGATCCAGCCCGGAATGTTCTTGAGCAAGCCAAGTGCCAATGACACAGCTGAAAAAAAAAAAAAAAAACCCCAAACCAAAAAAACCAACCCTCAAACCATCAGCAGAGCAAAGAGCAGCTCAAAACTTCCCTGGGCTTCCATATGGCAGAGCTCCATCTTTGGGCTGCCTGCTCCTGGCTATTTCGTCCAGCTTTAGCTGCCTTCTCCCTGCTATCTGACGCGGGGAAAATGTTGATGGGGGAGGAGGACTCTTGGCTCCTGCCTGCTGCCTGCCTGCCTGCCTGCCCGCCCGTGTGTGCTGCATTTGAATTCTCCCCACAACTGCACCGTTCTCAAAATGTTTTGTGAAGTTAATTTGTATCCGCAGCCACTGGCGGATTTTTTTTCCCCCTTTTTTAATCTTTTTTNCCCCCTTTTTTAACTTTTTTTTTTTTTTTTCCACATTATTTGATCTGTAACTGAACTAACACAAAGAGTGAGCATTGTTCTGCGGCAGCAGCCCCTGCCAGAGCCTGCCTTTTCTCTTTGACACCTGCTTGTCTTCTCCCCCCCCCCCAACCTCCAAAATGAGGTCCCCAGACGCTGGCAATGCTGCTGCAAACCAAGCTGGGGTGGGGTTGGGGGGACACTGGGAAGCATCTCCATGCTGCTCCAGCCTAAGCTGCCACCCTGCAGTCTCCAGGCACCATCACAGCCCAAAAAGCTCTCAGTGGAAGGTGTTTGCCTGAGCTGCTAATTACCCCAGATGGCAAATTGTGCCTCAGATGTGCTCCTGCAGTCTGGGGAGCTTTGTCATGTCTCATGGACATGCAGTTTTGGGGGAGCCTCTGAGCAGGGGCAGCTTTGCTCAAGCCTTGGCAGGGATATGAGTCTTGTGGCAGGTCCCCCAGCTGTGTTTGCTTACCATAGGGGTCTGTGTGTGTTCATGTTCCCCCATCAGCTTCGGCATCTCCACTGCATTTGGACAGTGTAGGGGCCAAGGCTGGGGCCAGCTTGCAGCCACATCAGCTTCCACCCATCACTGTGATTAGAGAGGGGTTTATTCCTCACTGGTTTTCTCCAGAAAACAGCAGGTAAGGACTTGGGAGCAAGGACAGAGCACAAAGCTGGAGCAAACCCTCCTGAAGGCATCTCTGAGCTTGGTTTTACCCCTTCCATTGCTCCATCAGCTTCACTATTCCAGCACAGCTGCTGTGCAGGAGCTGGGCTATGGAGGGATAGCAGCAGTGGAGAACCACTCTGGTAGTTAGGTCAGATGAGTTTCTGCCTCAGGAAGAGCCTGGAATGTGGGTTTTTTTTGATTGATTTTGGATTGAGGAGACCTTCCCCAGGAGGGAATAAGGAAGGCTCTGGGCAGAGTTGGGTCACTCCCTGCAGCTGACCTGCCAAAATCCCCCAGCGAAACCACTGACTCGTGGCGGAGGAAACTGGAAATGAAACAGAGAACTTGGTGGGACTGCAGACATGGTCAGCCCAGGCATGCCCACCCGAGCCCACAGGTACCCACTCAGCATCTGCAGGAGCTAGAGCAGGCACTGCCACCCTGGGCTGGAGGGCAGGGCTCCAGCTGCTCTCCCAGCAGATGGGCTTTATGCACTGGCCCCTGCCCTTCCCACTGGGAAGGAGCTGGCATTGATCATGTGCCAGGCTTGCTCTTCAGCTTGTTCTTTCACCAGCTTTAATTCAAGAAGTGGATTCAAATGCTGTCAGGGGGGAGATCAATAGCCTTTTTTTCACAGCCCACCAGTGACGGTGTTTGGGCACGGCAGCTCCAGCTGCTGGAGCTGACTCACTTTCCACCCAGCTTTTAGCTGAATTAAAACCCAGTGGAAACAAAAATAGGTTGGGAAAGAAGTTAAGAGCCAGCTCAGCTCCAGCACAAAACACAAGTGTCAAGGTCACGCCCAAATCTTTTGTGTCCTTGGCCTGTCACTGGGCACCACTGAGAAGAGTCTGGCCCCAGCCACTTGCCCCCACACAGCTCCTTCAGCTCCTGCTGAGCATTGCTCAGATGCCCTCTGGGGCTGCTCTTCTGCGGGCACTCAGCCCCAGGGCTCCTCACAGAGCTTCTCCAGGCCCCTCAGCAGCTTTAGAGCCTCTGCTGGACTCTCTCCAGCAGTTCCCTGCCCCTTTTGAGCTGGAGAGCCCAGAACTGGACCCAGTACTGTAGATGTGTCCTGAGCAGGGCAGAGCAGAAGGGAGAAGAACCTTGCTTGGCATGCTGGCCACACTCTTCAGAATAGAATAGAATAGAATAGAATAGAATAGAATAGAATAGAATAGGATAAGATAGAATAGAAGGGAGGGACCTTTTAGGCTGTCAAGTAGTGACAGGACTGGGGCGAATGGAACAAAGCTGGAAATGGGGAGATTCAGCCTGGATATTAGGAAGAATTTGTTCAGCATGAGGGTGGTAAGAGCCTGGCAGGGGTTGCCCAGGCAGGTGGTGGAGGTGTTTAGGGCCAGGCTGGCTGAGGCTGTGGACAGGCTGATCTAGCGTGAGGTGTCCCTGCCCATGGCAGGGGTGGAGGTTGGAACTGGATGATCCTTGTGGTCCCTTCCAACCCTGACTGATTGATTCTGTGATCCTCTTGGCACAACAAGATGCCAGAATCAGATGATCCTTGTGGTCTCTTCCAATGCTGACTGATTGATTCTATGATCCTCTTGGCACAACATGATGCCAGAATCAGATGATCCTTGTGGTCCCTTCCAATGCTGACTGATTGATTCTGTGATCCTCTTGGCACAACAAGATGCCAGAACTGGATGATCCTTGTGGTCCCTTCCAAGCGAGTGATTGATTCTGTGATCCTCTTGGCACAACACGACACCAGGACTGGGTGATCCTTCTGGTCCCTTCCAACCCTGTGATCCTCTTGGCACAACACGATGCCAGAGGTGGCACCGAGGTGAGACTGCTCCCCCTGAGAGGAGCACCACAGAAGCTTCACTGCCGCTGCAGCCACCGCTGGGCTCACCAGGAGCCCTCCACACGCTTCAGCGCCAGGAAAGCCAAGGGAGCAAAGCAGGATTTGGGGGCACAGCTCCACAGGCCCCACGTGCACCTGAAAACTCTGGCATTAGTCATGCGGGCACCCAGCAGTTGCAGATCCCTGCAGTCATTCACAGCTTCACGGGCAAGTCATGAGATATTTGGTATTTTCCTCCCAGCAAACAAAAGCAGATGATTAAGGAAGAGGCACAGCTTCGCCCGCTCGCAGGAGGAAGAGACAGCTTGCAAAATGCGACTCTCAGGGCTTCAATAAAACTCCAGAAAGCAAATAAACAGCCTGGCTGAGGGGAGAACGCTCCCAGAATTCTGAGGGGTTTTTAGCCAAATTTGGGATGGGGCAGGGAGGGGGAGGGAAGTGGTGGGGAGGATGGGGATTACCTCCTGCAAAACTGGCAGCAGCGAAAATGTCATGGAAGTGTGGATGCTGAAACGTGTGTCACAGCCCCAAGCCTGGATATAGAACCAGAGAATCATGGAGTCGAGTCATGGAAACACGGAATCATGGAATTATAGAATCATAAAAGCACAGAATCAAAGAATCACAGACCACAGAAACAGGAAAAAAAAAAAAAAAATCATCAAGTCACAGAATCACAGAAACATAGAATCACATTTTGGGTTGGAAGGGATGTTTAAAGGTCATCTAATCCAACACACCCCACCCTGCATTCAGCAGGGACATCCCCAACAAGAGCAGGTTGCTCAGAGCCCCAAACAATCCAGCCTGGAATAGATCCAGGTCCGGAGTCATCTCCTGGGCAACCTCGGGCCAGGCTCTTACTACTCTCACTGTACAAAATCTTTTCCATCTGGTCTGAACCTCCCTCTTTGAGCTTCAAACCAACACCCCCAAACTATCACAGGTAGTGCCACTGGATAGGGCGGGGTGATAGCTTGGACTGGATGATCTTGGAGCTCTCTTCCAACCTGGCTTATTCTATTCTATTCTATTCTATTCTATTCTATTCTATTCTATTCTATTCTATTCTATTCTATTCTATTCTATTCTATTCTATTCTATTCTATTCTATTCTATTCTACTCTATTCTGTTCTACTCTATTCTGTTCTGTTCTTCTCTATTCTACTCTGTTCTACTCTACTCTGTTCTATTCTACTGTATTCTATACACCCCAAAAACGTCAAAAATTCCCATTCCTAACTGGAAAGCAAAAAAAAAAAAAAAAACAAAAAAAAGAAAGCAGTAGAGTTTCACCCTTCACATCTTCTTTGTTTTTTTTTCATTTTTCTCAGTGTGTGTGTGTGTATTATTTTTATTTCCAAAGCCATTTTGGC
>VWZI01009980.1:0-63514 GCA_013396835.1 Psilopogon haemacephalus
GTTAGGAAGAAATTCTTCACAGTGAGGGTAGCGAGGCACTGGAACGTGTTGCCCAGGGAGGTTGTGGACACATCCCTCCCTGGATGTGTCCAAGGCCAGGCTGGATGAGGTCTTGAGCCACCTGATCTAGTGGGAGGTGTCCCTGCCTGTGGCAGGGGGTTGGAACTGGATGATCTTTGAGGTCTCTTCCAACCTAAACCATTCTATGATTCTATGGGTGGAGTGGCTGCCACACCAGATGGCTGTGCTGCCATTCAGCAAGACTGGGACAGGCTGGAAGTTTGGGCAGGAAGAAATGTAACAAATGGCTATATCAGGGTAGGATTAGTGATTTAATTAAATTTGAAATTAATAAAATTAAAGCATGTAAAAATAGAGATAATTCTAAATACACAAATATAGTGCTTCTCCCTTTGTCTTGTAAACGTCACCCTATTTGAAAACAGCTTCTAGTAAGATGAGTTGATTATCAAGGAGGTTAGGACAAAGAAGGAACAGTGGAAGTGGATATTTTTGTGCTGCCTTTAGTCAGCTGAAAGGGAAACAGGCACTTTTATAATTAGGTCTCTCGATACATTAAAAATTGACTGTAGAAGGTAACCTTGACTCACTATTTGTCACTAAAGTACTATGTATATTTACTGTTCTGTAATTATAATTTCCTTTGGTGTTTAAATGTTGTGATAAGGACAGATGTAACTCTCCTGAATTCATGGAGTACTTCACCCAGAAATGACTTTCACCCTAATTTATTTTTCTTACAGTACTGTCTTATCTCTTGGGTTTATAACGACTACAATTCCCTTGAATATGTATATGAAACTCTCATTTTGAAGACTGAAAGTATACATACATCTATATAGATATGACAGGCTTCCTATGCTTACATTTCATGTTTTGGGATTTTTTTTTTTGAAAGAAAAAGTCTTCTAGTTAAGCAGCTTAGAAAGCACTGATGTGAAAAATCTCTCAGAATTCAGTAATGATGTGTTCATCTTTCTGCACATCTGCTCAAATTCCAAGTCACAATGATGAACATATAAAAATTCCAAGTCAGTAGGAGAGAGAGAGAGAGAGAGACTCAGAAGTGTTAAAGTGCTGCTTAATCAGTATTTCCACTACAGGCTTCATATGGTTAAAGAAGTGTAGCAACTAGTCACAATTTTCCAACTGGGACATGGAAACACATGGGTGAGAAACACAACCAAGGAGGTAGACTTGGCCTGTTTCCTGTAGCTTGTTATCTTCACACTTTGTTCAAACCCGAAAAAGAAGGAAAAGTGAACCTGGCCTTTGCTGATGTCAATTGAAAGTTTTGCCATTTACTTAAAAGGTTCAGAACTACTTATTTTTCTACTCCTTTTGGTTCTAACAGAATCTTTCCAGTTAGGAAGCAAAATCTTTCTTTTTGTGCCTGAAGATTGCCTTAAGTAGTAAGTCAAAGAGAGGAGATCCATACTACTCATTAATTTATTGTATCTGTTATCTTGAAACCAATATATAAAACTTTAAAGTGGGCCTTACTTTTGACTTGTGTAGCCAGCAAAAAGTAAAAGCAAGAATTGCTATGAGAAAGAAGAAAAGATGACTCACAGTGAAAAGATAAAGAATGGACAAGTCTAGAAGGAGAAAAATAAACTCGCAAGACAGCATATTTTTACCTGGGCTATACTGAACTTAGAAATATTTTCCTTTCCAAATTTTCTAATAATTTAATAGAATTTTGTGCAATTCTTATAAAGTAATTTTTTCAGTAACCTGTTATTAATTATCACATTGATTATGCATTTAAAAATAAAATAGGTAATGTAGTAAATACCAGGTCATTCTTTCTCTGTTGTTTAAGCAGGCTTTCAACTGATAATCACTGAATATCTCTTTGTTTATTGAGGAATGAAACTACATCATCTGAAATTTATACTCAGCTCACAGAGTATAACTGAAATTAAATTGATGGGTTTGTAAAATGGATATGTGTACTACTGAGCAACATAGTAGGGAGTTAAATCTATAACATCCAGATGCAGAGCTTCTGAAGGTGTAAAAAAGTCATCTGATCATTAGATCAAAATTTTAACACCTATTTTAAATTGTAGCCATAGAAGAAGGTGCAACACAGTTTTTCTGAAGTTGGAAGTTAACCTGGCCCTGCATTCATGCATTAACTTTTCTTTTGACCAACAGTAATGTAGTGATACTGAACAGAGCAGCTGATGCAGGACTTTGACCCTTTACCTCAGTCATGTTTGATGAACCAGGAGAACCCACAGAGCTTGGAAAACTGGTTCCCACAGAAATGATTGTGGTCATCTTTCACTTTTGTTATTTTTACCATAACCATGTGTATTGGGTTTGGCTGAGCTGGGTTTAATTCTCCTCATAACATCTTTCTGGTGCTGTGTTTTGTGGTGCTGTAGCTGGATGTTGCTAACACAACAGTTTTTTGGCTACTGCTGAGTGAGAACCCAAGCTGTGGTTTTCCAACACTGCCCTACCCCAAGAGTACACTGAAGGGTACACAAGACCTTGAGAGGGGACAAGCTGGGCCAACTGACCTAAGCTGACCAAAATGGTATTTCATAATGATGTCAGCTTAGACATATATACTAAATGAAATAAGGAAATGTGAGGATATTCCTCCATGGCGTCTGTCCTCCAGAGAAACTGCTATGTGTGTTAGAACACTGCTTCCTGGGAGTGACTGAAGATCATCTGCTGGTGGGAAGTAGAGATTTGCTTTTGCAGTCTTCATCTATGCTTAGCTTTATTAAATTGCTTCTACTTTATTACTGGCCTTTTGTTACATTTTCCCCTCTCTGCCGTCTGTCTATGAAGGGAAGTAATAGAACAGCTTTGGTGGGCATTTGGCACCCAGCCAGGGTCAAACCATCACATTATGCCTGACTTTTCTTTAAAAGAGAGTTTCTTTAGATGCTGGGAAGGTGAGATGAGTATCTACTGTGCAAATAAACACAGTTAAAAATAGTCTAAGAATATAACATTCACTTTGTCTTTAATATGATTCTTACATCGAAATGGAGAATACATACTTAGGATATATTTTACCACAGACAGTCTCAACGAGAACACTAAAACCTAGCATATATTCCTTCTCACAGGCAATAAACTACAATAAATAATAGATACATATCATGACAATATTTAATTTGTGACATTAGAGTTCTGCTGTGTTAATTATATTACAAGTTGGAAGCCAATGAATGATTCAAGATAAACCATACGTAAATAAAGAGATTTAATAAGGGACAATGCTGAACTTACCAAATTAATTCTTCCTAATACCAGTTTCCCAAACTGATTTTAAATCTGCACAGGAATGGTCTGCAAATTACATACAAATGTAAGAACTAAGGCAGGATTGATACATGTTTTTTCCTGTAGAGAATGAACATTCTTCAGAAGAACTAGGCTGAAAGTTGGGTAGGAAGCAGGATATCTTAAATTGCCTGAGCTGCCATAAGGAGTAATAAATGCTGAGTGAGGCACACCCACACATAGATAATATTTTCCTTTAAATATTAATTTTCCCTGGAATTTTCTATTGGCTGTTAAAGTAATAGATACTTCATTTTAACAACTCTGATCATTAAACACTACTGCAGAATGATATCCAGGGAAAAGTGTGCTATGGTCTTATGTGCAAGTCAAATAATTTGACATTGTGCAACGCTATTCTCCAACCCAATCTACTAGTATGAAATACAACTTTATGAGAGATAAGAGGTGAAGAACCAACATCTTAAGCTACACTCAGCAAATACTGTAGGAATTCCTATGTTAGCCTTTGTTCAGAACACTAAGAGACTGATGCACAAGGATGTTTTGAGTTTAGTGTGATGAAAGCCATGGGTACAGGGTGCCACTGAGGTGGTGGGAAACTGCTGCTGCAGGTCTAAAAAGACAAAACTTGGCAGATGTTTTTGTATTAGAGATAACTACTGTCTCCAAACCGAGTAAAAAGAATGTAAGCTTTGCTCGAATTCGCGTTTGCATTTTGGTAAGCTGCTACTAGCCAATAGCTTGATGTACACAACTGGGCTAACCAATTATTATTTGACACAATGTAAAAGGATTTGGAATTTAGAGTATATAAGTCGGTGCTTTGCACTCAATAAACAGACACCTTACTTGTATCAAGTAGAGCCTCATCTTTCCATCGCTGTTAAAACACTTTTATGTAAACTTTGTTGCTCGGTTTGCCACATCCTTGTTCCCCAATTTTCGTTGCTGCTGGGGTAAACCAGTTGTTTCACAAAGAAAACCTGTATACAGTTCTGAGCACAGCTTGTTCCAGGTATTGCTCAGACAGACATGACTATGTGAGATTTGTTTCCTTTGCCCTACACATTGCTAACATACTTCCCACAGGTTATGTACTGGCAAAATTTCTGGCTGCTCTCAGGCCACATCAAAGGAGACACCATCTCTTCACATCTTCTTCTGCTTTAAAATGTTCATGCTGATGACTGCAGAATACTTTTCACAGTATTTCAGACACCCTGAACTGAGGAAGCACAGAAGAAATAACTGCCTTACTGTAGGCACTACAGAGAACCAGGACCATATGCTATGTAGCATGGATACAGTGAAAGAGGGTAGCTCTGGGTGATACTGTGTGTGTGAGCTATTCTGCACTATCTGGCATTGGATCAGCCCCTTGGGGTGGACACAGGTGCAGCAAACTGCCTAAAAATGAATCAAAGGTGAAAGAAGCACTAGAAAAATACCATATTTCTGCTACTTGCTGTCTTTCTAATACTACTGTGAAAGCCTTGAATCTCCCTTGAAATTCTGGAGATTAGTTTCTGGTTACATGTAAATATTTATACTTGAATTCAATGCCATTGTAGTCAACACCTCAGGTGCAAACATTTAGAGAAAGACAGTGAAACAATAAAAAAAGCATGTAAGACCCAATCTCTACTCTATTGCTCTGCATCTGAGATTTACAAGACATCTTGGAGGTAATTTCACCACTGTCTGTATTTCCATGGTATGTGAGAAGAGTATAAGTGCATACATACAGACAGCCTTATCTCATCCTCAAGAAACCTATAAAGCTATCAGCTGAGGGGACCATTAAGTGTATCAAGCCTGGTTTCTCTGAGACAATTACCTTTTAGGAGCAGTGAAAGTCTCATCACTGAAGGAATGCTAAAACATGACATGTTGCAGAGATCCAAAATTTGACCCTCAGATGCAGCCCAGGTAGAAGTTAACCTGACCTTCTGTAAGGGCATGTGTACAATTAGATCTGTAGTTAACTATAATGAAAGAGCATCACAACAGAATTTAAAAGAAGGTGAAAGCTTATGGAGTGTAAATATCTGACACCAGTCTGAATATGAAAACAAAAGCTGACTGTCATACCAGCAACCCCAAGACAGTGAATACACTGAACAGAAGCCTTTTTACTGCTCCCATTTAGGGAGGGAAGTATGTCCTGATCATGAGTCTGTTGTCCAGTATTTGCAAAATTGTTTCTAACTGGACATGAACTGCACAGAACAAACTGAAGAGATACAAAGACCAATAGCGAACATGAAACACAACAGCCAGAAAATACACTATGTGAAGTACACTAAATGATCTGATGTCATCTACCAAGCTGGAAACACTAGGGTCAAAAATCAGTCTCTTCAATTACCTCCAGGGTAATAATATATAAAAGAAAGAATGGATTTATTTAGTGTAGAAAATGTTAAGGACAGGGGGCATTGGCCAAAGGCAAAGAATAGAAAACTTGTAGCAGTAAAGAAAAAGTTCTCAACTTTAAGATCAATTGGTTGAAGAAATAAGCTCCTTAAGGGCAGCTGGTGAAGGCACTATCATTGCAGATGGTACAGAGAAAGCTAGATAAATCATTAGTTGGAATGATGTGACATGGTTTTGCAAGACACTGAGTAGCTGCCCAGTCTGATGGGTTTTAGCATTGTTGTTGCACAAAAAATATCATACACACAGCTCACTTGTCTGTAGGTTGCATATTTTCATTGTAACACAGGTCTAAAAATTACGAAAGCTGGGAGGGACACTATTCATTTCAACGTCCATCCGTTTGTTTTCAGCATCTGAGGAATTGTTATATTTTTAGCATCTCATTTAGATACTGCTGAGATTTCAGTTTTACACTATTTTTTAATGCAGAAGAGTTGAAATTTGTCCACACCTTCTACACTGACTTTAACCACAGATCTGACTGCTTGCATTTTGCCAGAACATGTCATTTTCCTTATGAAGTTACTGTCTTTGCAAATTTTAATTTACATTTTTTCAAATGCTATTGTGAGATGTTAAAAAGGATGACCGTAGAAGTACAAACTGCTAAGAGCCAGTATTAAAAAGGAAGGCATTTTCTTCATTCATTAAGAAAAAATTGTAGATAAGCCATAATTTAAGCAATTTTTTTAAATGAACCAAGGAGGAAAATTTGAATCCACTGATATCCTAAATATCTTGTGTGAATTCCTTATTTACATGACAATATCAAAATTACTTTGAAATTCGCAAGATCAGGATTTCATTACATTTCATGTATGTTGGCTCTCCTGAGTGCACAAATTAAAATAAGATTAAATAAAAACAGATTGTACAATGCTATGAATTTATGCTCCTAGTAACAACTACATCTATTATAGCTGATAAGCCATTAAACAGATCTAACCAGCCTTTAAGTACAGTGCCTCTCTGCAAAAGGAAAGTGTAATTTCAAATGCATTTTCTTGGTTACAGTTGATAGGAAATGACACAGGATAGGGATCAGATATATGTGTCCATATGCCATGCCATTATCACATAACATCAGAGGTAACAGAACTGCCTGCATTGTAACTGTGTTGTGTTAGTATGAGAGCAAAGCTTATTTACAGGCTCCAAGGAGACAAAGTCTGATACTGGCAGCTAATAACTAACAGAACAGTATTGCAATACAACTGGTCTAGGATCACTGAAGTCCATGTTTAGGTTTTGGTTTGTTGGGGTTTTTTTTTGTTTTTTGTGGAGATGATAGGTGAGGTTTACTTTCTTTCTGCTAAATGTGCTACGCTGCCTTCAAAGCAGTATTTTCTTTACTACTTTTCTCACTGTGCAGTGTCCAGAATATAGAAAGAACCAATTTTTATTCCTCTCAAATATTACATTCTGATAACTTCTTAACAACAAACTCATTTAGGAAGACCTGGGAAATAGTTGTCCCAAAACCTCATGCACTAGTAGTCTTTATGTTAAACACTGTTTACTAAAGAAAAACTAATTCTATTCTTTACACTTTGTGTAAAGCACAAGCAAGTGTCCTACTGCTTTTAAAGCTTGCATCAGATTTCGATGTTAGCATCATTGTATGATCCAAATACTTTGTTACAGGCATAAAAATTAATCTCACATGACAAAAGCTTATGGAGTCATGGAATTGCCAAGACTTTGGAAAATTGGACAGATGTGTGATTTCTTTTTGCCAGCTTGGTAAGGAATTCTACTCCAAGTATGTCACAGTTACTACTGTCCTTGATTCCACTCAAAATACAAATACAAAGCTAGTGTGATTTATCGCTCACACATCTCACATATTTAGCTTTAGATCAGATTCAACTAGACATAGACATATAGCCATGAATTATTTTTTCTGGGGCATAAGAACAAAGTGTCATATTGTTCTGAGCTACCACCCACCTACTCAGTCACCCCTATCCCAGCCCCAGTGATGAGGAAAGAGAAAAGCAAAAATAAAAGCAGTAGAATTTGAGGTCAAGATTTAAAAAATAAAATAATTTGCAAGAGAAAATTTACAGGAGTTGTTTAATAAGTGGAAGAAGAGAGAAGAAAACAAAACAAATAATGCAAAGGCAACCACTCATCACCTTTCAAGAGATGCCCAACCAGTGCCCAAGTGAAAGATGGCTAACCCTCTGAAAGACCTCTTCTTTTTATATTGCTGACCATGACATTATATGGTAAGGGATATCTCTTTAGTCAGTTCAGGTTATCTGCATGGTTCTATCAACTACCATTTTCTTATGCACCCCCAATCTACTTACTGGGAGAGTAGAGTGAGAAGCGAAGGTGGCTTTGTTGCCATGAATACACTATTCAGCAAAAGATAGAATACTAGTGTCTCATCAGTATTGTTTTGGTCAGAAATCTAAACCACAGCACCATATAAGGTGCTACAAAGAAAGTTAACTCTTAGTCAGGCCCAGTACACATATATAACACTAGAATTTAATAACAGGTGAATTAATTTTAACCAAAAGAATAGTACTTCACATCAACATCAGCACAGCTTCCATTTTAAAAATGGGATTTCAAGGTCATACTATACATATTTTTCACGTACCTTCAGATTTTTTTTTTAAAATCTGAATTCAAACTCAAGTTCAATCATTTTTGTGGGATGCTATCAGGTAGGAACGCAAAGAAAAACCTTGTTGACACAGCCCAAGTGTAGCAAGAATAAGTCTTTCAAGCTAAATTTTAACATATTTATAAATCACTGAAAGAACTGCAGTTTAATATTTTGGTTTTAGCAATCATGCCTACAAGCCTCCTTTTATGATGGCTCTAAACTATATACAGAATGATATACTTACTGTGAGTGTTCTCTGATGCTGTACTGAAAAAAAATTATCAGCTTAGGTTGATAGCTGTCATGCAGAAATAAAGATAAAATGCTATATTTTAATTAATACATTTATTAAATTAAAATCAAATAAACTATAATTATCATAGTTTTAAATAGCAAGTTAAATGTATAATCATTTATTAAAAGCTTAATTAATTAATATAAGGAGAATTTCAGTGATTTCTTTTACTTCTGCAGTTCTTTAATTATAAAAGAATAGGTCAGATTATCTTGCTTTTCAGTGATGTTCTTGTAAAAGTTACATGAATTTAATGTGCAATTAAAGAAGGATGAAACAAACCTTTAGCTTCACAGGGCACTTACGTGGATCCCACCAGGATAAATAGCGGAGTAGAATCCAATGGTTTTATGCCAGCATGGAAATTTATTATTGCTGAGCAGAAGAGCATTAAGCAATTAATAAACTAACTAAATGTGTTTATTTGGTTGTTTTTGGTTGTTTGTTTTTTTTTTAATTTAGTGGAATTAATTTAAAAAAAAATCATAAAACCTGGCAGAGGTTCGTATCTCACATGACTGAACAATACAGACTTCCATTATATGGAAAATCAAGCACCTTTGTGTAAGCAGATGAAAATCAAGCCATAGGTGCTTATTCTGTGACTAGATCTCCACTGGCTAGAACGGGAGTTTTCACACCTGTCTCAGATGTGGGCACCACAAGTACTTAAAATTTTTCTTGCATATATACATACCATTAAGGGCTTCTACTTTCTAGAAACTGCAATCTTCAAGTTTCCTCTCAAAACGTTTTCCTTATTTCAGTTAGCAGCAGGAACATAGGATGGATGATTGTATGGAGCATTCCCACTCCTTGCTTGATTTCAATACTCTAGCTCTTCATCATTTGATATTGAAGAAAGATAAGATTGTTCCCTTACAATTATTTAATTTCTTTTTTTCAGCCCAGATTGTTCTTGACTGTCACATTTTAAATGAACACATGACACAAAAGCATTAACCACAAGTTAAAATAATAGTTTCTAATTTATAAATCTCACAGATTTCCAAGGAATTTCAAAATCAGTGATAGTTAGTGTCAGTGATTGAAAGCATTTAAGGATGAGTCACTAAGATATTATACTTTTTTTTCTTACAGGTTTGTGTTAGAGTTATATCAGTCTAAACTAGTCACTCAACATATATATATGTGTGTGTATATATATATATATGTATGTATATATATATATATATATATACGCACATATATACATATATATAAACTCCATTTAATGTTAGGTAATTAAAAATAAGTAAATGACTTTGAGACAACCCGAGGGAAATATCATTATAGCCATTGGAGGTAGTAATTATGTTTTTGAATAATACTATTAAGCAGCTTGTGAGCTAAATAATGCACACATTTATCAGGGAAAGCTGGGGTGTTTTTTTGTTTTGTTTGGGGTTTTTGTTTTGTTCTGACTTTTGTTTGTTTCTTCTGTGTGTTTGTTTTTAACAATATAGAATACAACAAGCTCATTAAAAAATGGAGTTGTTTGGAAGATCCAGAAGTCCATTCAAATTAGCTTTTTACATTTCACAGATTTAATACGAGAATAAATCAGGTATTTTATTTCTTGAGAGGTCCTGCTCATTGTATCTGTCTTTTTAAAAAATGTAGTAAATAACATTAGCAAATGTGTTTGCCATTTACACAGAAATTAATTATTTATGGTTATAGTATCTGAAAGATTAAAAATATCATGACCCTGGATGAATAAATAGTACAGAAAAGGGCTATATTCATAACCTTTAGAACCCTGTATTTATGCATCAGTGAAACATATATTGCCAGAGAAGGAATTAAAGTAGAAACTGGGCTCTTAAGGAAGGGAGAGAGAAATCCATTAAGTCTCGGCTGGATTCCTTGGTGTTTCAGGGAATGTCAACAAATTAGCTTTTATTATTTGAGCCTCAAACAATTACAAGCTCAGTGATGTTTAGAATAGAACCTAGTGAACTGAAAATGCAAATCACAAAAGAACAATTTAAAAGAAAATATTTAAGGTGGTGTAATTAAAATAGAATTAAAACACACATAGCAATGCTTAAATCTCAAGGCTCCTTGAGTTCAATATCTATTTCAGAAAGGCTAATTTCATTTCAGTTTTGGAGAAAGGAGAAACAAGAAAAGAAGCACATTGGTGAAGGATTTAATTCTTTAGTCTGGAAAAGCAAATGAGTGTTTAACAACTTCTCTTTGCCAAGAAAGTAAAAAAATAAAGTTATCTAAATATATGATTAGCTTTCTTTACCTGCTGTCACCCAGATTTTAATCTTGCATTCACCATTTCCCCCCAATTTTAAAATCAAGTCATCTGTGTCTTCTAAATTCAAGCTGAGAACATATTTGAACGTGCCTAAGAAGGCAGCATCTGCTAGTCCTACTCTCTTCCAGGACAGGGTGCCAAACTTAAGATCAGAAACAATTTTTTAAAATGCAGTTTGTGTATGGAAAGAATAATTTTCATTTCATTCCATTAGCTTTAGACATTCTCCTGCTCATTTCTTTTCAATGCCTTGCTTATTTGTGTTATGAGACAGAAAGAATCAAGCTCCCTTACTCACCTTCTCTGAACTGCCTATTTGCTCTTTTTTTTCTTCTATTTAAAAAAAAAATGTAGTTGTCTTTATCTATCTTTCACCTAACCATTCAAACTTCAATAAAGTCATCAGACTCCTAAAGGCTAATAAGGGTTAAAGATGCCCTCAGAAATCACTGAAATACCATACTGCACAGGCCAACATCAATGTAAAGAAAATATACTGGTTATTTCTGTTCTTATTTATTCTGTTCTTATAATTATTTGGTGAACCATAGACAGCTGAACATGAATATAAGAATACCTAGTAGTACATAAAATGTTCTAAGATTTGCATTTAAAGTATCTGCTCAAGGTCATGCGTTTGCGAAAGCATACTCAGCGCCTATAAATATGCATATTAATTGAAACACTTAAGCTTCACATCTCCCAAAAATGAGATTATCATAAGGTCTATATGAGAAGCATGTAATTGGACAATTGTTTCATTCCAGGTTAAATTACAAAATATTTGTATTTTAAGGGGATGATAATTGTAATATTTAAAATGGTCTCACACACACAAAATGGAGGGAGTAACATTTGAGACAAATATTTTGGATGCACTTAAACAGTGTCAGCTATCCATGAGATTCATCTGTGGGCTGGTAATTGAAATGTTCTCAGAGAAAGAAGTAATCTAATGTTTTCTAAATTGTTACTCTGTTGATGATAATGCTACAAGCTGTATAAAGAGCAACAAACAAATCTCTATGTTCTTCTACTGGTAGATGTAAAAAATCATTTTGCAGTTGCAATGAAAAAGATATTGAATGACTGTGTGGGAGGTTTTATCAAAGCCAGCAATATCCTGACAAAGGTCTTATCATATACTTGCTTCTGTATCATATTAATTGGTTTCTTATCATGTTAGCCAACTCCCCTCTCCCTAATAGCATACAGAAGTGAATAATGTTAAAACATTGATAATACTTTAAGACTTAACCACTTTCATGAGATTAGTGTCTTCCTTTTTCACAGTAAAGCACTCATATCATATGCTGTCAAGTACTTTTCATATCATATTAGTTGAAAATAAATTATTAAGACAAAAGGCAGGACAAAGCTATGATATCAATGTCCAACCGATTAAGCAACTTCCTAACTATACAGGCTTATATTTTATTACACTAGATCACAGAAGGCATTTCCAGTTGCAGTGTGTCTCTCATATCATTAGTAAGATGATAGATTATTATATTTCATACAATAGTTAAATGAAAAACATTCTTAGCATCATCTCTTCTCATTGCAACCACTGTAATAACTCAGGTTCCTGGAGTACATCCATTGATGTACCTCTCGTGCATTAGGGGCCATGATGCCCACTGTTCTTTTCCTGTATTTCTAACTGGTTGCTCTAGTAACTGACTACCATACTAGCATGGCATCTTAATTAAGGAATATATTACAGCTGATAAAACCACTTAAAAAATATATGAACATGGTTCTACAGCTGTGATTAATTTGTGTAAGAAAAATATCACAAGTCAAAGTAAATAAATTTAAAAGGAAACAACATTGTTTGAAACACAGAAACCATCAAATTTCCTCACACGAACACATCTCTAGTCATTAAAATATTTAAGGGGAAATTGCTAAAGAGGGAGTTCTTATGACTGAATATGTAGGATGTATTATGTAATGGAAATGGTGCATAATGCAAATGGCCTCCCACTCTCGAGGGAACACAGTACCATTTGCCTCACAGTACCTAGCAGAGTATTAGGAGCATGACCATAACATCAGTAAAAGCAGATGAATATGTGAAAAATTGTGTGTGTTCATGCTTGGCATTTTATTACTGAAAAATAAAAGTATTTTAATTAAATTGTAAGTATTAGCAGCACTGTAATTTGACTAATAATTTTATTTTGACTGGACAGTTCAAATATTGATTAAACAATCAGTAAATTCTTGGTGCTATATTAGGTGCATTTCATTAGTCAACAAAAATAATAGATGGGACAGCAGATGCCCACAGAAAAACTGTCTACAGACTGCATATTGCATTTAGCATATACAATAAATGTATTTAGCTACACATAACCTCAGCACAAGTACTCTACCCATAACTGTATTCATGGAATGATCTGTATTGATCTTTTAAATCTTTAGACAAGATTGATACCTACTATTACCTGCATTAACATGTAAATCAGAAAAGGGTAAGATGAACTCAAAGGCTATCTCTATAGGCTGCAACTTTTTCTGAACATTTGGGAGAGGTAGGAATGAATGGACAGAGAAAGATCCAGGGCTTTCACTCATCTGTCACTCTGAAATGATGATCAGAACTGAGTTAGTATAGAGAGAAGCAATGTGACAGATATCCACAACTGGCATAGTTTTCTTTAGGAATAAAGTTAGAAAAAAATAACAGCTACGTTTTTTAAAGCACAATCTGGACTCAGCTCTCTAATCCTGAATAGCAAGAATTGTACTTCCTTTTTCTAGAGGCAAAATTTCACTACAATATTTCTTCAGCAAAAGCTGTAACGGAGGTACTATGTTGCAGATTGAAAGGCAGCCTTGGTGGCAGTGACCCGTTATCTGAAATTTCATTTCTAAATTTATTCTTTTAGTCAGCTGTGTTAATAGATCTTCTGTGTAGCACTCTACTCTCTGGACTACAGCTATGAAGAGACAAATAAATCTTAATACATAACAAACCACCTATAATTCCATCCCTTTCAAATACAGAGTATTTGTATGTGAATGGAAGCAGAACTGTTCCTCAACACATATTTTAGGCATGAGTTATTTAAATAGGAAATCTGGGGCACTACAACAGAAGTTTATAGTGTCAAGTTAGATCAGGTTTGTTAATTTTTTAAACATATATTTTCTTAAGAAAAATGCTTTGAAGGAAGACATGCAACAGATACTGCATATAATTCCCTAGCAGTAGCCTGAAAATCAATGGATTAAAAAAACTGAACACAAGATCTCCTATCAAAACATCTATTAAGCAACTAAACCGAACAACACTAAAAAATAAACAACTTCCCAATATATATTTGTAGAGATTCATATAGAAAGAGACTAAGATGAAAACTAAAATTATGCAACCATGAAAAATAAGCATGTAATCTGTAATCTTTCTACTGCAATATGAGAACATTTGCCTTGGCTATCACCATAGATTCCATTTCTAAGAAGGAAAAATAAACAGATATGAAAGCATATACCTATGACAATACAAGTATACATTTGCCTACGTATTATGTCATTTAATATGCACATTTATAAATACTTAAATGCATGTACATGTGCATGTTAGATAAATCACTAATATCCATGGTTTATTTAAATATTTTGAAAGGACAGTACTGCTTTTTGTGATTACTAATAAGTGTTTATGAATTATTAATAATATTTTATTAATAATAAACTATATTTCAGGGTAAATTCCCCAAGATTCTTTGGACTATTGGTTGATAAGAGGTTATTACACAAAGATCATTTATAAACACTGAATCAAAGAGTTTAAACATCTTAAACAGTCAGAACTTGGAAAAATAACAAACTTGTTAACAGGGAAAAATCCTAACCTCGCCTAATACTCACAGACGCGATAGGTACAGAGTCCCGAGAAGAGGAGGAGAAAAAGATTTTGCCTTGCTGCTGTACCGTAGGCTGCAATGCATGCTGCAAACACGTGGCCGCTATGAAAGAGGTGCAAATAGATGTCCAGTCCCAACAAGACCAGCAGGAAAAGAGAAAAACTGTCCTCATCACCCTTCCTTAAATACACTATTTTGAAGGGTGAAACCGGCCAATAGGCAGTAGCGTCCATTGTTTTGGCCAATGAATTCAAAGTTCTGCAACCTAGGTATCCACCCTAGCACTTGAGAGACATCACAAGACACCTGACTTGGTCATGTGCTACAGGGCTTTCTTTGTTCAAACCCTCACTGCCTGCTCACCTGCCACTCCCAGACCTTGCTACAGGAGGAAGGAAAAAGCAGGAGTTTGAACTAATTTGGGCAGGGTTTATGCCCTACCAGGACACTGTTTTACCATATTTGGGTTAAACTGTAGCAGCTTCTCTATTACTTGATGGCCCTTTCCCAGCTGAAAAGGGAATCAGGAAGAGAAGGCCCACAGGTTGAAATTATAAAATAGCCAAATTAATACCAATTCAAGACGTGTAAAGTTATATGCAGCCCAGCAAACACTCAGCAGTCACTGTATCTAGGAAGGCACTCCTTGAGAACAGGAAGAGAAGCCAGGTGAAGAAGAATCAAAGCAGAAAACACAATCGGGAAGCTACCTACTTCTCAGCAGACTTTCTCCTATATATTGAGCACAATGCTTATGGAATGGGATAAATCTGTGAGCCACATTGAGTCAGCTGTCCTTGTTGACTCAGAACTGCTAATGGGCTGCAGCCCAAGGCTGATCTGTGATAACTTCCCTGCAAAATGAGGACAATTGTATAAAACTTTTACAACCTACATATAATTTATGTGATGCAATTAACCTTAACATTGAAAACAATAGAGGTACAGAAAGAACAAAAAAAAAACCCCAACTAACAACTTTTAATAGGGTGTGTATATTTGATAAGAAGATAGAAGTTATAGTTAAGAAAGCAATTAAATGGCATACATTTTTACTTTTTTTTTTTTTTTTCAAAAATTACATGTATTTCAGTAAGATAAAATTAAAGGTACCGGTACCCTGTTTTCCTAAACGTGTAGCCTTCAGCAACACTCCTGTGTTCAAGTTAGTATACATGGCTACTCTGGCCATTTTC
Source organism: Psilopogon haemacephalus (assembly GCA_013396835.1). Lineage (NCBI taxonomy): Eukaryota > Metazoa > Chordata > Aves > Piciformes > Megalaimidae > Psilopogon > Psilopogon haemacephalus. The sequence continues at coordinate 16,004 of VWZI01009980.1, forward strand.
TACTGGTAATCCAAACTCTCTATTAAATATCAGAATCACTTCATTGTCCTATTACAGTATTTCTGAGGAGGTTGAGACTTCCCATCCTTTTTAATCCAAATGCAGTCAAAACATCAGACCATAGACACAACAGAGGTACAATTATCTACTTGAAACAGAATTACAATATAGGCAACAGAGCTACTCAATCTGGCTTACTTTATAAACACTGGAGAGAAAGAGGTGCTGTTACCACAAAATTTATTTGATCTCTTAGATATCTGCTTTAGGATAAGATGAATTGTGCCTAGAATTCCCTGTAATCAGAGTCTAGATAGGAAACTCAGACATAGATGTTGCCCATAAGATAAATACCATCCCTTTTTGTTCTCTAAGTGTACCTACTTTTAAAAAAAATACTGATTTACATAAAATGAAGAATGCAGGGTACTCTCTCCCAGTAAATAATAAAGATCCTATTCCAGTATCTATTTAATACAATGTTCCAATAGGGACAACCACAATGAGACTGAGAGAAACACAACCCAAAACAGTCGATAAATGGATTTTCTTTACTTACTCTAGAGAGCCAGCTCTGAGTACCTGCTTGGCCTCATTCATAGCAATTTTGAAAAAAAAAAAAAAACAGGTAGTGCCCATTCTCTAAAAGCAGAGAAGCACTCTGAAAAATGGATGTTCTGAAGTAAATAGGTCTTGTTTTCATTATGATGAGTCTCTAAAGTCTTAGTTCTATTACATGGAAACCACCAAATTTCAAAAATATTGAAAGACTTCACAGAAAATTTGAATAATTTTCCTTTTTTCATCATTTAAAAAGTAAATTTCTCTTCAGCCTGCATAGCTCTTTCAGCCAAACCTGTGGTAATAGAAACATGCCAAAGTCCTAGTTTGTCTCTTTGAGCAAGATGGAAGTTAAAGCATTGGATCTAGCTATATAAATGCAAAGTTAAATGTATTAACTGACATTTAAAGTGACTACTCCATGAAATAACATTAGAATATTCTCACTATGGCTGTGCTTTGGCTTAACATCAAATATGAACACAGAGCTATGCCAGCCACAGGTGCTGAACTCTAATTTAACTTTAACTTTCATTACATTCCTCTCCAAATTGTGGCCAAAAGAGCAGACCTGCCAAATCTTCATCTGGAACCAAAAAGACTGTTAATTGGACACCGAGGGTGAAGACAATAAGAAAGAAATCCTTGTTTATTTCCCATTGGGAAATGGGAAGCTTGATGTTATAAAGTACAACAATGAGTTCCAAAATCCCTCAGTGTTGTTGTCTTTCAGTGCATCAGCACTTTCTTTCATCTTCCAAATCATTAGACTAGGCAAAATGTTTCCTTCTTCATTTTTTATTTATACAAAACTCAGGAAAATAACTATGTTTGTAGAGACTATATTAATCCAGTCACTCATTCACATACACATACTCAAAGAGACAAAAAGCAAACCTAAAAACAACAGTTTGCACAGCTTTACTACACTAAAAGCTACTAGTGTAGCTTTTGCTACACTAACAACAATACACTCCCTGTCATTCCCAACAGCTTTCCATCCCAGCCCCATACTAATCTTGCAATCTGTTCCACAGAGAGAACTATAAGCAGCTGTGTGGGCTGTGCTTTTTTCACAAGTCACTGGGGCAATATGAAACAAGGAGAACAAGCAGATAACCACCAAGTCATTTGGTCATTCATGAAGTTCCTCAGGTGCAAAACTCATTTACCTAGATTAGCCTTCTAAAAAGAAGTTGAGTGTATCATCCATGCTACCTTTATAGTTGAAGAAAATAAAAAGCCACTTTGAAAGCCAGGTTCATTACTGTTTTAAGATGGAATTAAATAATTGTCTAAAGGCATCCATCTTCCAGAAACTGCCTGGAAGAGTTGCTTGACTGAAACAACCTATTGTGAAGTATCTATGTATCTCATTGTGACTAAATTCAGCGGGAACCAAGTGCCCAGTTGTCTTTCGTTCATTAAAATAGAGATGAAACTGGTGAAATATCAGCTATTTACTGATTAAAAAGGTAAAAATACATTTTTGTTCTACATGAAGCATAAAAAATTATTACAGTTATTATTTTCCATATAGATTCCTTATACATTGTTACCTCACTCAAATTTTGTGATGTTTACTGGCTGTTTGGATCTTTTTGTTTGTGATTTTGTTGGATTATGAACCTCAGGAAAATTGAAATTGTACAGTATTGTACAAGTATGGTGGGTTTGGTGGCATTAATGTCTGATGTACACAACAATTTGTGAACTGAAAAACATCTCCAGTCTGGAAACACAAAATGCTGATTAATTTGCACCTCTGAACAGAATTCCTGGGAAATAGCAGCCTCTGTCCTGTGTTGGCAGCCTCTCTATAAACAAGAAAAGCTGTTTGTTCAAATAACAGAAGTTTGATAGAGGCTTCTGTGACCACTTTTCAAAATTTGATAAAATAGCACAGAATCACAGAATGCCAGGAATTGGAAGGGATGTCAAAAGATCATCTAGTCCAACCTTCCTGCCAGAGCAGGATCACCTATACCAGATCACACAGGAACATATCCAGGCAGGTTTTGAATATCTTCACAACTCCCCTGGACAGTCTGTTCCAGTCTTCTGTCACCCTAATAGTAAAAAAATTCCTCTCATGTTTACATGAAACTTCCTATGCTTGAACTCCCACCCATTTTCCTGTCATGGGACATGACAAAAAAGAGCCTGGCTCCATCCTTTTGTCATTCACCCTTTACATATTTATAAACATTGATGAGGTCACCTCTCAAGTCTCCTGTTCTCCAAGCTAAAGAGCCCCAGATCCCCCAGTCTCTCCTCATAAAAAAGATGCTCCATTCCCTCAGTCATCTTTGTGGCTCTGCACTGGACTCTCTCAAGCAGTTCTATGATCGTCTTGAACTGAGGGGGCCAGAACTTGACACAGTACTCAAGATGAGGCCCCACCAGGGCAAATGTCTATCACAATCCATGGCTTTGTCTCTGTATATCAAACATGCTTAATTTAAAAAAAAAAAAAAAAAAAATCAACCGAAAAAAAACCAAAACCAAAACACACACACACATGTATCCCCCAAAAAAAAAAACCACAAAACCCTACAAAACACAAATGATTCTTTTCTAAGTGTGTATACTTTGGCAAAACAGCTATTAGCCTATCTAAACACTAATGTGTGTGCAACATTCTTATTATCTTTTCCTTCCAGCACTAGGTCTTAAAGTAACATCTGAATATCCTTGAAACAGACAGTTCATTTTCTCATGTCAGCTTTTTTTTGTACCTCTTTTACATCCAGAAAACTACTTTTATTTATGTCCAATTCCTGGTTCCTGCACAGCTGAGATTGCAATCTGCTAATACCTGATTTTTGAACAGACAGTTCTACTTGTCTCATAACAAAACACTCTTGCTCTCTTACACACTAAGAATTAATACTTACCCTTACTGAACCTTTCTGCCTGTACCAGAAACTTTAACATAAGCTGTCCAAATCTCCATCCACCCTTGACTGGAAAGATTAGTAATAATTCCTTTTGATCAGTATTAGTCTGTTGGCCAGCACTGGTTTCCATGGTAATCAGGTGGTAGACAGAACTGAAGCAGATTTCATCAGCTATAAAACAGTATTAGAATTATCCTACACTTCTAATTATATCTTAGCAGGATTGACTTACACATGCTGTAGCTCAGAGGCATAAAAACATAGTTTTAACTATTGGAAAGCTTCCATGAGGAAATAATTTGTAATGTTCTCCTCTAGTAGCTGGAGCTTTTAAGGATACTTTGGGGTGATTTTGAGGTTTGGTTTGCATATTTTTGGTTGGATGGGCTTTTTTTTGTTGTTGTTGTTGTTAGTTGCATGTTTTGGTTTTGTTTGGTTTTGTTTTGTTCTTTCAGATAAGAATAGTGTGCCTTAGAGGATTTATATAACAGGAATGCAATACAGTGAACTGCACTTAAGATGCACCTACTGCATAACTGAGACTTTTAGTCAGTGTTTCACATGCAACAGAAGCAAATCAAGTGTTAGGAATTTCATATCAAATTAAATCATAAATCTTCAAAACCAGGAGGTTTAAACTTGAGGATTGGTGATTTCAGCAGCAAGGAGAAACGCATTTTCCAACTCATGCTGTAAACATTTGCATTGCTATTGTTTTTATTTCTATTTCTGATTATTTCTGATTCTATCTTTAAAGAAAAAGTCCTTGAGAGAATCCAATGTGAGATTTTTATTCCACAGTCCAGCTGGTTCTCCCGGCATAACAGTAGCATGATAAGCATGCCAAATGAATACATAATCCTTATTTTAGTGGCAAATTTAAGAGTTTAGTGCCTGTTTACAATGTGAATTAAACTTGAAAAGCAGGCAGACAAAAATTACTACATATGCCTATATTTACTACAGCACAGCTTAATTCAAATGATGGCAGTACATTTACAGTATTCCTGGAATCTCTGGATGCATCTAGGAGTGAGAGAAGGGGGAATAAAAAAGGACTAAACAAGAGCTTTATTTTGCAGGTGAGAAAGACATGAAATTAGGCTTAAGGGAGATAAAGACTCTGGGATAAAAAATATGGTGGCTTTGGCTAAAACATGAATTTTTCAGAATGTAGGCCTTCTGTATACATCTGACTGCAATGAACAATTATAGCTGTACAGGCTGGGAGGTGATCAGCCCTCTGGAGAAGGACCAGGGTGTGCTGGTGGATAACAAGTTATTAATGGGATAGCATTGTGCCCTTGTGGCCAAGAAGGTGTGTATTAGGAAGAGTGTGTCCAGCAGATCAAGGGAGGTTCTCCTCCCCCACTACTCTGCCCTGGTTAGACCTCATCTTGAATACTGCATTCAATTTTGGGCTCCTCAGTTTAAAAGAGACAGGGATCTGCTGGAGAGGGCTACAAGGATGATTAAGGGACTGAAGCACAAAGCTTATGAGGAGAGGCTGAGGGACCTGGGGCTTTTTAGTCTGAAGAAGACTGAGAGGGGATTTAATAAATCTTTGTAAATATCTGAGGGCTGGGTGTGAGGAGAGGGAGGACAGGCTCTTCTCACTTGCTCCCTCTCATAGGACAAGGAGCAAGGGGTGTAAGTTGCAGCACAAGAGGTTCCATCTCAACACAAGGCGGAACTTCTTTACTGTAAGGGTCACAGAACTCTGGAGCAGGCTCCCCAGACAGGCTGTGGAGTCTCCTCTGGAGACTTTCAAGGCCATCTGGATGCATTCCTCTGTGATCTGAGCTAGATTTTATGGTCCTGCTCTGGCAGGGGGGTTGGACTCGATGATTTTTTTGGGTCCCTTCCAACACCTGATGTCCTGTGATCATGTGATCCTGTACATACCCAAAACTATAGGCTCATCTTTGAAACTCTGGCCCTTGCAGTAAGGCATGTATGTATTCAGTAACAGGAAATAACAAAAGGGAATAATAATGCAAAGTTTCTTTCTAGTAATGACTGTAGAAATTGCCAGGAAAGGACAGAAGAAAGATGTCAACATACTGCAAATCTATAGTCTTTTAAAAATTATATTATATAAAGCCTAATACTGCTAAAGTTCATGCCAGAGGTAATGGAAAATTCTGGAATACAGTTTTTAAAACCCAGTTTCTTGAAAATATTACCAGAAATATAAATATTATTCTAGTTCATGAAATACAAACACTCAATGACAGCACAAAATGAACATGCTCTGCATAAGACAACAGGTGATGGTCAGAGGTTTGAGCTGCAGGTCTGCAGACAGATGCAGGTAGGTGGAAGAATCTACAGTGGTATTCCTTGAATCCCAGATTTGTGTCTGCAGGGCTGCCAGATCCTCACTGCTCTCTGTTCTTGGAAGAACAAGCTCAAAATCCTTGGACTGTCATGCTCTTCAGTTTTGAAGTTACAGTAAGGATTCTTGGAGAGCTGAAGAATTTGTGCTCTAGGCATAAGATTAAATATGGAAATCTTCCAGATGTGCTCTAACATCTAAACACCCAGGATGGTAAATTCAGAGGCTATGGCCAGTTAAAGAATCATTTTGATGTGTGTGGAGAAACAAACATTAGTACTTTGATTTTTTAATATCTTATTTTGCCTGGAGAAAAAGTCATTATTTACTATTAGTTTTATTAGTTTAATGCCCAAGAGATCCAGTCAGATTTGAGGATTCAATGTATCTGATACAATACATATATGGAATAAAACCCAGCATGTGAAAAAATAAGGTTTTAGGACAAGACTTAGAAGGTAGCTAGAAAGGCACACTTAAAAAAAAACCCAAAAACGTACATTGATTGAAAACAAACAAACAAGAAAACTAAAACCGAACAAAGACAGCAGGAAAATGAAAGAAATAATTTTGAAGTTCTAGAGACTTGTGATAGTACTATGACCTTCTGTCACACCACCAGTTTGTATGTGATCCAGTTCATTAATATGTTCATATGAAAAAACATTATTGACTGATAGCTACTCAATTGCTTATGAAAATTGATACTATGGTCTCTGCTCACTTCCTGTTGTACAGACATCTGCACTGTAATTAACATTCTTGTTTACAGTACCAAGAAGAATGTCATGAATACAGCAGAGGTAGACAAAATCTGTAGAGATTTTGATTTCTTGCTGGGGGGGAAAAAAAAAAAAAAAAGAAAATAAAAAAAATAGGTTTGGTTGGTTGGCTTTCTTTTCAATGTAGAATTTAATACTCTTTCAGAAGATATTCTTTGTAGAAAATCACAGACTGACAGTAGTCCTTTCCCCAGTAGAAAGGCAGTGCTCAGCAATACTTGAAGAAATACATGTGAAGGATGGAATTTACATTTAAGTGATTTTAATTATTTAAAATATATTTTGTTTAGATGTGCCATTTTTTTGCCATTAAGTAAACAACCATTCCAGTATTTGCAGTATTATTTTACACCTGTAATACACTATTCTGAAAACAGTCTCTACTACCAAATAGTAACTACAGACAAACCTAACCTTCATCACAAGCAGCCTTATTAAATTCCATAGTATTCCTAACACAGCTGCAGATATTTATAACCCTAAGTATTATTCTGAATCAGGACAAAGCTAGAGTAAATTCATTTGCATTAACTAAACTGACAAGACTATAAGGGGGACCACTGTACACCACACTTTAATAAAGGACACAAAATTTGGTAAAAAGTAGTCATGTGCTTATCACTCCATTCCTTGAAGAGCAAGGACACAGAGCAAGCAGCAAAGGAAATAAAATGAGTTCCAGATTTGCCTCATAATTTGCAAATGTTGGGGAATTAACTAATTAAGTTTAACATTGCAAGGGAAAGCACAGAAGGACATAATTAGAATCACATTAGAGTAAGAAGACTGAAGACCTGATTCTGCATTTATCAAAGGCAATAGTGAAACACCATTATCTTTGATGCAGGCTAGATTGGATCCCTTAGAAAACTGACATGTTTCCAAAATACCTAAACTATGGGTGGCTGCAACAAAATGAAACTGCTCAGTTGTTGCAAATAAAACACACCTAATAGTATCAGAAGGAAACCAGGTAGATGTTTGTAATAAATTAATTGAATCATATCCTAGAAAAGCTTTTTCTTTCCATTCACTGAAGAGATAAACCAGGTAACAAGGTAAAGTATATCACTCTGGTTTAGGGTAGAAGCACTAATCCTTCATAGAGTTGACTAATCACTACTCAAGAACTTTGAGTGAGGACAGAAGACTCAAATTCATGTAAGCCTGTGTTACGAATGTATCATATGTAATTTGGACTGAGACTTGACAAGTGATCTTTTTATATGTCACTATATTCACACAGACAGTATCAGGAACTATAGGCATCTTTCACCTTGCTTCTCTTTGTGCAGAAGTATGCTTCTTTCCACATTTTAGCCTACAAGAAAGCCAGCCTCAGACCAGCTGTTTGTATCATGACAGGAAATATGGTAATTACTGAAATTGCCTCATGGGTGCATCATGCCTGATTAACCCAACTGCTTTTAATCATGAGAGAACTGGCCGTATGCATGACAGGAGAATGGTGGATATGGTATATTTGACTTTAGCAGGGCATCTGTCACAGCCTCTGATTGTGTTCTATACTCAAATTCATGAGCTATGGACTGGATAAGTGGACAATAAGGTGGGAGTAAAATTGGCTGGACTGTTGGTCTTAAAAAGTGGTGATTAGCAGTAAAATAGTCAACTGACAATATTACTGGGAAAAAAAACTATTCAGTGACTTTACTAAGAACCTAGAGGATGAGAGAGAAGATGCTCTCAGTACATTCGCAGATGATACAAAATTTGGAGGAACAGATTATATGCTTGAGGGCAGGGCTGCTATTCAGAGGGACCTGGACAGGTGTGAGGACTGAAAGCAACATTGTGAAGTTCAACAAAGTGTAAAATCCTGCATCTGGGGTGGGATAACCCCATGCAATACAATAGGCTAGGAGGAGGATAGTCAAGAAAGCAGCTTGACAGAAAAGTATCTAAAGGTTCTAGTGGACAATCTGAACATGAATCAACTGTGCATCTTTGGAGCAAACACAGACAATTCAAATCTGGGATATGTTAGCAGAAATGCAGTCAGCAGGTTCAGAAAAGCAGCTTTCTGACCGGCAGTTGAGAGACTATGTTTCAAGTGCTGCATCTGGTTTTGAGCTCCCCAGCACAAGAAAGACACTGGTACACTGAGTGGATGCCCAGCAAATGACATTAAGTTGGTCAGGGGAGTGGAGCACATGGTATGCAAGGAAGGGAAGTGAGATGGTATGAGGTCTTTCCAGTCTTAAGAGGAGAGGGCTCAGGGGAAACTTCATTGTTATCTTCACATATTTTGTGGAAGGGCACAGAGAAGCTGAAGCCAGTCTTCTTGAAGGTATATGGTGACTGGTCTGGAGACAATGGACAGAAATTGGAGAACCAGAAATTTTCCAGTGAAAACATGGAGTATTTTACCATGAAAGTGAGCAATCAGTACCTAGAGGTACTGCGGGGTTTCCACAGTGATATCAAGACATTCAAATCTGATCATGACCCAAAAAAACTCTAACTGAACCTGTCTTGAGCAAGGGTCAGACAGAGGACCTCCAGTGGTCCTTTACAGGCAATAATATCGTGTTTTCTGTGACTATAGCTTGATCTGATGAATTACTGTCTTGCTTCTGAAGGCAGAGAAAGCCAAGAATGCCTTTGCCATTCACTACATCTAGCAGAAATAATATTGCAAAAAAAAAATCCTAGTAAAACCTGTTGCTGGGCTAAGGGAAAAGAGTTATTCAGACAGCTTTAAAAACCTTGAAATTAAACAAAAAAAAAAAGGAGGAAAATTTATATATGCTGGCTCTCAGCAATGTAGACAAATTCATATTTAGTTCAGATAAGGACACTTCAAAGAAATTGGTTAAAGAGGCATAAAGAGGACGGAAGAAAAATAAACTTGACCAAGACTTAATGAACCAATGGAGTATGGTTAGCCAAAGGGAAATCAATGTTTGGAAATAGGGCTATGAAAAAAGATGCAGTTATTTAAGGAAGCAATAGACAGATACATAGCAAGAGCTATGGAGGCAGCAACGTATTAGAAGGAATTTTTTTATTACGTGATTTTGTTTTGAAGTACTTGGACTTTGCAAATAAGCTAACAGATTCCACCTAGAAGTACAGCAAGGTAACATTGTTTAAAGAAAAATACTTGAAAAATCTTGTCTTCCAGGCTGTCACTGAATGTCACATCTTCTTTTTAGTCTATTGTACAAGCCTGTTTTCAGTTTCTACCATTTATCCAGCTTCCTGTCAGAGAACAGGAGCCTAATATGAAGAAATTAAACTGCAAAGACAATCTCTTTAATGCAGTTCAGAAAGAAATGTGTGTTTATATATTAGGGATAAGTGCAAAAGCATCTGTTGCTTTATGAAACTTTGTAAGTTTTGTTTAGTTTTATGTATAAAAAGTAGTTATTCAAATAGGAATATGATCTGCTTTTCTAAGAGCAACTACATGGATAGCCACAGAGTTTGATAATTTCAAAAATGCTAACTGCTGTGCAGTGTTGTTGAGAAGTCAAAAGAACCTGAAAATATTAAGGTTTGTAAAATCAGCTTCATAATTCAATCTTTTACACAATGGAACAGTTACGGTTTCAAGACTAATATGATTTTTTATGTCTCAGAGTAAAAAGCTATGCTGTCTCAAAACCAGACATTTTTTTCCTCCTTTTAAATTGTCATTTTGAAGTATCTGTCAAAAAAACCCCAGTGTAATTCACTTCTCTGTTTTTTATTTTTCTTTCTTTCATTCACAACTCAGTAAATATGCTGCAAATGAAAAATCCATGTGCCTTCACATAATGAGCATCAGAAATGAGTGTGATTTTTTTCCTTCCCTTTCCCATTTCTCTCTATTGTTGGCAAACCCTGGTGGGCAGCGTACTTTTTTATTTTCCCCCACTTGCTAGTGTGAGGGAAGAAGAGAGAAGGGAGAACAAAGGAAAGAAAACTTGGGTGTCTAGATTTTTTTTTTAAGTTTAGTAAGTGAAGAATAAGTGGAAGAAAAGAGACAGAACTAGAATAGAACAAATGATGCAAAGGTTGTCATTCACTGCCTCCTAAGGGTAGCCAGATGCCGAACAAGTTCCTGAGCTAACTCTCATTATACGGTTACATTATGTGGCATGGATTAAATCTAGTTAATTTGTATCATCTGCGGGGTTCTGTCAGCTTCCAATCTGTTGTCTAACCTTCAGTCTTTGCAATAGGAGGTCACAGTGAAGAATGGATAAGGACTTGATGCTAGCAAAGCTCTTTATATTCTAAATACAAGTTTACAGGAACACACATTCCTATGTCCAGCAGACAAGACTGGTGTCAAAGTACTTGTATACAGTTTATTACTCCAGTCTTCTCCAAAGCTGATGGCTTACAAATATGAACAAGGACATTGCATTTGAGAAATAACAATATAGATTGCAAAATAGTTCATAAAGAGTCAGCATTCACTCCCCCCAAAAAGTCAATAAATAACAATTTGTTATCAGAAAGGTATTGATTCAACAAAAATGTTGTATTTGTAATTGTTTCTGAAAAAAAAACACAAAAAAAAACCACAAGTCCTCATATCAATATACAACAATTATGTCACTCAGATAAAGTACCTGAGGATCACATGCAGAGCCTTATATTCCTTTCAAGCAGCTAAGACTGATATATCAGAGGGAAATATAAACACTTTTAATCAGGTATTGAAAGCTAACAAATAGCTGACCTTTGTGACCATAAACCTAGACTGCTTTAGACTTCTTCGGAATTGTACCTTTCAGCATCTTTCTTTAGGAATGAAGTATTTAAATTTTGTATTTTAAAGATGGAAAATTTAAGCAAATATAGGCAAAGCGAATAGTGAGTGAACAAAGTCCAGCAGAAACAGAAAGTCCCTTAAGCAGGAAGAGCAAATAAATCTGATTAGTAACCAGGTAGTAACAGGTTTTGTCAGGAAAGCTTATAGCTCCCCCAAGTTATGCTATTGCTCAGACCCAGGGGCTACCCTAGAGGCTACTTTACTTAATCTGACTATCCTTTTCACGCTTGAAGCCCATGTGAAATTCAGAAATTGACCTGAACCTGAGATCCCTAGAAAACCTTATCTGGTAGGCATGCATGATAGAATGACGCCATGACAGATGGACAGTGTAGAGGCAGTTTCTAGCTAAAGTTACTTGTGTTTTGGGTTTGTTGGTTGGGTTGGTTGGGTTTTGGTTTGTTGGTTGTTGCTGTTTGGTTTGGGGTTTTTTTCTGGTTTTTTGGGTTTTTTTGGCTGGTTGGTTTCTTTAGGAGAAAATATCAGGCAGAGGTGAGAGGCACAGTAAGGGAAGGAAGCACAAAGTAGGAAAGAGAAGGGAAAAATCAAGAAGGAACTAAATAAGTTGAGTTGAGTTACCCCTCATCAGCTGAGAGTATTAATTTTGATGTTTGTAAGCTCTCAATGTATAATAAAGAAGAGGGAATTTTTTTGTTCATACTAGAGTTGATATGGCCTTTTGTGTGAGAAAACCAAGAGTATGCTTCTCCCATAGTTGTACTCACCTAAAAGCTTGTATCTACTATACGTTACTGCCTCAGACTCACTTTATATCCAGTGGAGCATTTGCAGAGGACAGTTCTTGAATTTCAAGATAGCCATCCAAAATAGGTTATATGACTTTCTCTCAATACTAATCTCAGGAGTGGAGGAGATGCTTTTTGTGTGGTAAGAAGAGCTTGATTCACTTACCTAAAGTATTACAAAATAATAAAAGTACAGTGTATTCTGCTTTTACTTTACAAGGTAAAAATACTCATACTCAAGTAAAACTATACAACCATTAGAAGCCCATTCTTAGTATTTTAAGTAGACTTCAAAATATTTTAGTTTCCCATGTAATCTTTTGCTCCTCAAAAGAGCAAACCTACTCATTAAATAGCTATCATAATATTTTTCAATGCACTCTACTAAGGTTTTGTTGACAGCATCTACACGTTTCCTCTATCCAGAAATTAAGCTACCTTAAGAAATGTTTATACTGAACTATTAAAAATTGTCCCAGAATGGAAAAGATTTGAGTAATAATTAAAAGAAATGAAGGTACCACACCCTAAATGCTGATCACATGGTGATATGATGAAGCTGCAATAATCATGCAACATTCAAAATTATTTGCAGCAAGTAGTAGTCAGTAATTCAATAATGTATGCTTGATAGGTTAACAGGTTAGGAGTTCATTTTCTGCAGAACTACTGAGAATGATGCAGAAGTTAACTTGTATCAAAGTAAATTAGCTAGTTAATTCTTTTTGGGGTTTTGTTTTTGTTGTTTTGTTTTTTTTAAGAAATCAATTTTACCAAAATAATTACTTTTAATTCTTTCAATGTCTTGTTGATTTGTTTGAAGTCTGGAAGAAAGCCCTGTTTCTATGTTGATCCCTCAAAATCTTAATGCAAAGGACAGGAAAGCAAATCAGGGAAACAGCAGGGATTTTTTTTTTTTTCCATTCCCCTCTCACTTTGTCAACTGTGATAAGCATGTGAACTCATTTTAAAAGCAATTTCAAACCCATGAGGTGTGAGTTCATTGACAGGAAATCAGTAAGTTCAAAATACAATGCACATGTGATTTTTTTGGTGTCTATTATCCTTCCTGTCACAACATGGTCTTTTAGATCTATACAGAATGAGAGTATGAGCCATCCTCATTCCAGGAGACACAAAGCAGACGTTTCCAGCTAGTACCAGAAATGCATACAATAACAGTGCACTTAGCCCTTGCTTGTACCCTTAAGTGGCAGCTTTCTTTTTCATATATAAAAATTCCAAAATGCATGAGCTGTGAATCATCTTTTGTGCTAAATTTTATAAGGTCCAGTCATACTGTACATATATATTCATGTAATCATATCAAAAGCAAAGTCTACATCTAACCTCCTCACAACTGTAGTACTGGGAGTATCTGCAAAAGGCAGCCTTTTTTATAGTCCAACTGGTCTCTGTTTACAGTATGTAACACCATTACTTCAATTATAATAGCTCTGCCTCTTCGTGACCTGGTTCCCTGAGGCTTAACAGTCACAGGAGGTTAATCTGGTTTTCTGATTTTTGATTTACTCCACGTTCCAGTATCTTTACTTTTATGCAAGTTTCCTAGGGGCTGTGCACTGGAGTGGATACATGCACAATCTCTCATGTTCTTTAGTTCAGGCATAAACTCAGACCAAACTGAAACCCTAGTTTTTACAAAGCTCAATAACTACAAGAAAATGATGGTAGAGTCACAAACCCATTAAAATGAAACAAAATGGAGATATGATTGTGGAAAAATAAAAAACCAAACAAAAACCAAATGGACATAAAATTAAAACTTCTAAATTGTGTGACTTGGATATAGACATAATTTGGTTTCTGTGTGCCTCTGGGAGTCTGAGATCCATCCTACAACACTTCCAAATGCGTGCTGAAAAGAATAAAATTCAAAAACCTACCATTTATTTAGTAAAATGTCACCCTCCCCCACCTCCATTAACATTACTATAATCTCAGTGAAGGAAGAAAGAAATAGCTCCTGTACCTTGAGAAAATGCCACTAGGTAAAAAAGCCTGAAGCTATTTCACTCACACCTTATGAAAAAATAATACTATATGCCATTACATATAAAAATATTCCCATCACCTGTCTTGTAACAAATTCATGCTATGACTAAGAACAAATAGAAGATCCTATTAACAGTGCAAGCCTAAATTCAAATCCACAGTAGGTACAAATATATTTAAAAGAAGTATATAACCATTTAAAGTACCTGAAAATCACTCATATGACTATTTGAATACCACTGTCCAGAGATATGTTTACTTTACACACACCATAATTTTTATGGATTATCTGCAGACATGAATGCTAGTGGTAGAATCAGTAGCCAATAAAGTATCTTATTAGGTGACCATTTAGCTGTATCTAATTCTTGACTATGAAAAATCAAAAAAATATACCTAGGAAACCTGTAAATTGATAAGTATTGTCAAGACAGCAATTACAATGAGAAAACTTACTTTTAAGTGTGTGTCACTCAAGCCGATGTGGATTTTTTTCCTCCTGTAATAATTCCAATCATCTTTGTACACCTTCATTTTTAAGCCTTTCTCATTAATCTTTGGCTTTTATTGTTTCTCTTCAATTCTATATGAAACATTATTTTATGCATCATATACTTAGGTATTTTAATAATGTTTGGCAAAGCCAAGTAAATTACTAGTAGCTCAGAGAAATGAAGACACAATTCATTGTATTTGTTTCTCCTGCAAGTCCTCTAAACAAATTTTAGACAATCCTCTTTCTGCAATAACAGTGAAGTAAGCTAGTCCAATTAGTGTCACTGGGTATCACTACAATATTAATTTCCACTACCCACTCTTGCATGAGATGATATGGTGATGATACAAAATAGTATTACAGAAAAATGTGTCACCTAGCTGAAAACCCTGTTGAATGTAATAGTACTGCCAGCGAGGAAAGGTTTATTGAATAACGCTGTAGTAATTGTTTGAATCAAGGGCAAGATAATTTTTTTTTTTTTAAGTGATTATGAATTTATTTTCTATATATTTCTCTCTCACAGTTAATTTGCGTGGGCTTTTCTTAAAGAAAGATCAACATCTACTGCAAAATGAGACTTGGTATTATTAGACAAAGAACAAATTTATTCTAATAAATGGAAAATTAACATCCTCATCACTTACATGGCATCTTAATTAACATTTCACACAGAGATTCAGAACAAAGTTAATGCCAAGGCATTTTTCTTAAAAAACCCCAAACAAATAAACAAACAAGTTTAATAATGTCTTTAAATAAAAGCAAGCATTTGGAAGTTATACTTATCTAAAACAACTTGACTGAAGCTAAATTTTCTAAGTAGGTACTGGGCTGATTTGGGTACTAATTAAAGATACCAGAAATTTTTACTAGGAAAAGAGGTTCAAAATGCATCAATGCAAATCTTTGTAAATGATTATAGAATCATAGAATCATAGAATCAGTCAGGTTGAAAGAGACCTCCAAGATTATCCAGTCCAACCTATCACCCAGCCCTATCCAATCAACTAGACCATGGCATCAAGTGCCTCATCCATTCTTCAACACCTCCAGGGTTGGTGCCTCCAACACCTTTCCAGGCAGCACATTCCAATGGCAAATCTCTCTGTGAAGAACTTCCTCCTAATATCCAGCCTATACCTCCTCTGGCACAACTTGAGACTGTGTCCTGTCATTCTGTCACTGGTTGCCTGGGAGAATAGACCAACCCCCACCTGGCTACAATCTCCCTTCAGCAATTGTAGACACCCCTGAGCCTCCTCTTCTCCAGGCTAAACAACCCCATCTCTCTCAGCCTTTCCTCACAGGGCTTGAGCTTCAGGCCCCTCACCAGCTTCTTTGCCCTTCTCTGGATACATTCCAGTACCTCAATATCTCTCTTGAACTGAGTGGACCAGAACTGGACACAGTACTCAAGGTGTGGCCTGACTAGTGCCAAGTACAGGGGAAGAATAACCTCCCTTGTCCTGTTGGCCACACTGTTCCTGATCCATGCCAGGATGTCAGTGGCTCTCCTGGCCACCTGGGCACACTGCTGCCTCATGTTCAGCCTACTCTCTACCAGCATCCCCAGGTCATTTTCTGCCTGGCTGCTCTCCAGCCACTCTGTCCCCAGTCTGTAGCACTGCCTGGGGTTGTTGTGACCAAAGTACAGAACCCTACACTTAGCCTCGTTAAATTTCATCCTGTTGGCCTCTGCCGACCCATCCAAATTGTTAAGGTCCCTCTGCAGGGTCCTCCTACCCTCCAACAGATTGACACCTGCTCCTTAAATTGGTGTCATCTGCAAACTTCATGATGATGGACTCAATCCCCTCAACCAGTAAGAAATATTTTTTCTTTTCTAAATATTTTTTCTTTTCTTACAGAAAAGAAAAAATATTTAGAAAAGAAATAATTTCATGCATTTGCTTCCCATTTTCCTTCTTTTCTGTTAATGAGTTTGCACATATTGCTACAGCTGTCCTAAAGATGACAAACTTTCACTAAAGCATCTGGATTTATTCCTTTGGTGTTCAGTAACAGAGTGCTATATTTCCCTTGTTATTGAAATATTTTCCACTTCTTTGGTTAACAAGAAACATTTTTTTAAAAATTTCCTAGAAACAAAGTATTCTGTCTTTGATTGTTTGATATTATAGATAACTTTAGCTGAAGCTCTTACTGGTTTGCAATGCAGTTCTTAGCAGAACTAAGCATACTAATATAGACTAAGTGTGGTAATAAGTCTTTTTTATGCAGGCATTTTATGTAAGTGTCCTCAAGATAGCAGGTACCTTCCTTCAATTATTCACCACAAATACCAGTAATGAAATGAATAACAACACATATCTCTTGCTTTATCATTCCTCCTCTTCTGTCTTTTACACTAACAACCGTTTATTTTTATTGAAGCAATTTAGGCCTAAATATTTATATGTTAAGGCCAAACTACAAATACAGGGGTTTGATTTTCCTCAAAATAAACTGTCCTGCTCTATTAGGTTCTACAAAAAAAAAGTGTTTTATTCTGCTGAATAATTTTGAGAATGAAAGAATTAATACTGCATTGGTCATCTGGCTTATTAATGATATGATTTGTACATTAGGATCGTGAATTTATCTTGCAAAATGTCTTTTTTTCTTTCCCTCTGACTATAATCAGAACTTAACATACTATGTCTTAACACATACAACTATCAATAGTTGTTCTCTATAGATAAAATGGATCATAAGCATTATTTTTTAGAGAAAAGTAACTACCATATGCAAAAAGTTAACATAAAGCATGAGAATGCAAAAAGAAAAAAAAAAAAAAAGACGTTTTCTTTTTGTCTTTCAGTTTCATTGAGACAGAGAGCACTTATTCACATAATGTCAGACTCCCATCCCCCTGCTCTGGTTGTCTGCTGGCAGTGTCCTTGGAAGGACATGTAGGAGGATTACTTTTTGTTTAACTTCTCTGCTTAACCTTCACAGCATTTGCTTACTGTGTTGTCAGTAAACACACATCTTGAAGGATATGCACTGCTGGAAGGATAGTTAAGTGCAGTATTAAGCAACTTTTCCTCAATCTCTGTGTAACTGCAGGTGGGAGTGAGCACATAAAAAGTGTATTTCTTAAGCAGAAAAATAAATTAAAAAAAAAAAAACTGAGTAGAAATTAAAGATAAATAACTAAGTCTCTTGTTTTAATGCAGATTTCTCCAAGTGGACTTCAAGTCTAATTTATGTGACTCCCACAAAAAGAAACTATTTTAATTTTTCAAGCTTCCTGCAGAATTCATTTATTATTTCTTTATATAACAGTATTTCTCCAGAGTTCTTGACTGAGAGAAAGTATCCAAGATTTTTTTTTGCAAACTTGTGAGGAGACAACCATACTACCTACATACACAGAAGAGCAAAAGAATGGACAGATAGATGGAAGCAGAAGTTAAATTAAATATTCTAAGTATAAAGAGAATTTAAGATTTTTTAAACTAGCTAGAACCATGAAATCATTTCATTTTGGAAAGACCTTTAAGAACTTTAAAACTATTAAGTCCAACTATTATTGAACTCTACTAATCTGATACTAAACTTAACACAATATCTATGGGTCATGAATGGGGATTCAGCTACCTCCCTGGGGATCCTATTCCAGTCTTTCATAACCCTCTTACTGAGGGTTCTAATATCCAACCTAAACCTCTCCTAGTGCAAGTCATTTTCTCTCACTCTATCACTTCTTACTAGGGAGAAGAGATCAACACCCACATTGCTACAACCTCATTTTGGAGAGCTGTAGAGAGTGATAAGATCTCACCTCAGCCTCCTCTTCCTCAGACTAAACAAATCCAGTTCCTTCAGTTGCTCCATAGAATGTTCTCTAGACTCTTCACCTTCTTCATTGTCCTTGTCTGGACCCCCTCCAGCAACATAAAGTCCTGTAGTGAGGGGCCCAAAACTGAACACAATACTCACGGTATGTCCTCACCATCACTGAGTACAAGGAGACAATAGCTTTCTTGGGCCTGCTGCCTTGCATGGGGCTGTTGGGACCCAGGTGCAGAGTCTAGTTTGTATAACCGACCATGGCCCATTGATCCAGCCTTACCAGATCACTCTGTAAATCCTTCCTACCCTCAAGCAGATCAACACTGCCTTCAAGCTTAATGTCATCTGCAATCAATTCCCTTGATTCAGATAATTCATAAAACTATTAACCAGAATTTGACCCAATTCTGGGGAACACAGTAGTAACTGGTGGCCAACTGGATTTAACTCCATTCGCCATCACTCCTTAGACTCAGCCATCTAGCTATTTTTTTACCCAAAGAAGCATACTCCCATACAAGTCATGAGCAGTCAGAAGTTTTACATTATGCAACCAATCCTTTTCACTCAATAAAATCATTAGCAAGGACAAAGGTCCCTTTAGCTCTTCTTCTAGCGAGAATGGGTGCTTTGCTGCAGTGGGAATTGCAGGATCAAGATGAAGCAATGACTGTTAATGAAAACTAAGGTGCTCAAAAACTCAGTTCTCCTGTTGATAATGAAGCAAATTTAAATAGCCAGGCATATGAAAAGAAATTGATCATGCTAGATTTCTATTTTTGTTTAGTTTGACAAAGTAATTGATTTACTGAAAGAAAACACAAACTTGAGTTAGAAAATCAAATGTCGTCAATATATCCTCACACATGGATTCACTCAAACATGGAAACCAAAATTATCTCTTTCCTTCTACTTCCAGAATATTGACAGTTTTGATTGCATTGGCTAATATTGTAATAGAGTTCTATTTAGTTGCACGGCTATGGAAGCATGAAAATACTTTGATAGTGGTTATTTGCCCTTGGTGAAATTCATTGAAGGATTCAAAAGCTTGCATGCTTATAGCAAAAATTAATTTGTGCTCATCTGCCAGAGACACAAGAAGCTGAAAATACACTTTTATGGCATTTACCCATTTTAAAATACAGTTTTGTTGGAAGGCATCAGAGTATTTAGCATAAACTTCTTGGAGCTTTTGTATTTTCTCTTCATTTAGTAAAATTGTTAGAGTATTCTTCTGTAACAAATTTCTGACTATTTCATGATGTTTGGCTTCTTAAAACTATCATGCCATGATTCTTTATGGGATGAAGGAAGATGCAAGAACTGGTGAGACCAAGGAGAGTCTTTTATTCCCCATACCCTGGCATTGATCAGATGCTACAGTATGCACACTTCATCTCTAACACTTCTCTATCATTAAGATGAAACTACAAAGAAATGATGTTGCAGGCACATAATCACATTGTAACCTGTTCTTGCAATATTACTAGCTGTCTTCCTATTGAATATCACATGGAAACAAACTGATAAAATGATGACTCATTCAAAATGTTATTCCTACTAAGCATCAAGAAGATAATTGAGCTATTATAACACAGAAAGAACATCCTGCTTGCATTCCTATGAATGGGAGATATAAGCATAAAAATACAAATATTTATTTCAGATAGGCCCTAATTTCACCATTTAAAAATTGCAATGGAAAATATACTCTTAATTTCTTTGGTTTGGCTACCATTTTGCTTTGCTTCTTTCCACCCTTCTCTGGAACAAGCAGTAAGAGATGTGTAAGTACTTACCTCATTTGAATTGAAAAGCCAGTTGGATGTAATATAGCTACATCAACAGGAAAATATGGCAAAACTTTCATTCACTCTGTAATATTATCTGAAGACAATTTGCACTGCTGGAAATACCATTCCATTTTGTATAGTAAATATACAGCCAGCATGCCCTCCCCTTAACAGTGACAGCTTACATAGTAGAATTGCATTTCTTAGATTAACTTAATGTAACCTAGAATGTACTCATTCGGTACAGAATACTAATTGCCAAAAGAAATCCCCAAACTATCAACAGTATCTGAATAGTCTGCATTTAAGGTGATGACTTTTAACATCTACTGTCAAATCCTTGACATTTTATTTCGACTAGTACAGCAACAGAATGTGAAGCTAAAATAACAGTCTTCAATTACCATAGTTAATAATAAGTAACGAGTAGCAGAAGATCATCCCAATCTTTACACTTTTTTGGTGGATAGTTTGCTTTGTGCTGTCAGCACAAATGTAGAGTCCTGCTATATCTTAGGTAAAAGTGACTGAGTCTCCTTTATGTGGCTGCCTACATGAATGGGCTGACCTAGAGCAATTGAGTCCATCCAGCTAAGCAACACAATAATGCACATGTTCAAAGGATTCTGCTCCAGGGAAGGTTGTGTCATGCCACCTAGTACAGCTGTCAGCAAGTACATAAGAGCAGAAAGAAATGGATAAAAAGACAAATTAAATAAATGAAATAATTAATGGTATTCTGTATGACTTGGAGAAAACATAGATTTTTTGGTGTTTTGGTTTTTTTGGTTTTTGGTTTTTTTTTAGCGATACCTTCAGAGCTATTCATAGTGATAGAATCTGGCATGATCAAAAGCTCTGTAGTTTTAAAGTGGTAAAAACAAATTCTTTGTTCAGCCATTGCTGTAATTCTGACAGCTACTTTCACCAGTATGGAATTAGCCAAATGCTAATTTGGTCATTAATACAGTAAAAGAATTAGTACATGTATACGTAGAGGTGTGCCTAAACATTTAAAATTAATCTCCTGTGTCCAGCAGTTTTAGCACAAGTTCATACATCTTGTTTTCATCAAAATAGTATAATCTAGCAAAAAATTATTTCAGATATTCAGGTACGTAGTAGTAGTTCAGGAATTAGCAAATAGCTTCCTATTACATTTCAAGTTAAATTCTGTTTAAAGAACTTAGTGCTAAATTGTGATATCTGCAGATATCCAAAACTTACATAAACTCAAGGAAATTTTAAGAGAAAAAAGGTGTAAAGAACATATAAATTTATATTTTTGATGGTCTATTTTGTTTATCACCTAGTACAGCTCTATCTGGAATTTGACTTTTAATGGGCCTAAAAGCTTCTTGGATACAGTGACACATATGTTACAGCTTTGAAACAAACCACAAAGTCTGAAAAACTATTTTAGTGTGAAATTAGATATGTTGGCATTCTTAAATCTGCACTATCTTCTCCCCCCCCTCCCCCTCCCCCCGTTAATTTTGGTTTACTGTGCATAGTTCTCTATATTTTCTGAGATCTACTGAAATACATATGGTAGGAATCACAGAAAAATTGAATTTCAAAGTTTGTTTGATATATATTTGTAATGGAGATGAAAATCTCAAAAACCAGTATCAAAACTGGATTCAATAATCAAGAAGAAAATTCTAGGTTGTCTATGAACCTATATGAGGGAACAAAACGTATTATGGAGAAAGAGACAGGGAAAGATGAATTGCCTCACAGTTATAAAAATTCATGGTAGAAGCTACATTTTTTTTTCTAGCTGCTAGTAACATCTGAACGGCTTTACCTGCCTGAAGTGATTTTACCTAAGGAATCCATACAGACAACCAATCAATATATTTTTTTAATACAAATTGACTGGCAATAGTACCTTTTTAAATTAGTGATTGTAAGAGATGATGGCAGGGACAGTTGGGAACACCAGTTCAAGAAAGGGAGAATTTCAATGCTGGTAGTTAAGCTGATGTTCAGAATGAGGAATTTTTGAAGTACATTTGTTATCTGAAATGCTTCTGACTGAGAAATGAAAGCCATCATCGCCTGTTTCTTCAACCCTGTTTTTCTCTCTGCTCTCAAACCACAACATACTCCTACTGGAAGCTCCTATTCTCATGTTGTCATTTTTATCCCATATAAAGCTTGTTCTATTGTAAGTGTTACCAACCTCAATATTCTGTTTGCTTAAGTGTTAGCCCTCAAGGCATGCAGTAGCAACCTGCAAATGCACTGTTCTTGCATTAGGATATGCTTTACTAATCAAGTTCAACCCAAAATAACACAGTAGCTAGAGAGGTACAGATGTCACTTTCACTCAATTACACTCATGGTTAGAAGGCAATTATTACAATCATTTAATAATGAGTAATTAATGCCAGACACTATATTTTTCCATGAGCCATAGTGTGTTAAACACACACTATGCTCAGGTGAACATTTACTGTGAAAGCATGCAATGGTCTACATTCAGTGCATACTTAACACACATATGCAGCTGGTATAAATGGGAGTAGTTTCAACAGCTACCAGTGAATAAAAACTAAATCCAAAGTAAGTTTCAGGGAAGGTGTGTTGATCTCCTACTTTCAGGCTGGAGACAGGATTTTGAAAATGCTTTCTGTCATCAAATCCTGCAAGCATTTACTTTACATTAATATCTCCACTTTAGACTGTGTACCTGCCTGTCTGTGTGTCTAAATCGATACAGAAACAGCAGAACTTGCCAGGGAATATCTCCTGTTCATGTAAGCCTTCCTTCAGCTTGAAACATGGAAGTACACACTCAAAGCCTGTCTAAGAATGCCACCAATATCAACAGAAATTGTGTAGGGTGCTCCAACAACACTGCTGCAGCCAGATGCATTAGAACACTAAACTACAAAAGTTAACACCAGACATTGCCAACTGGTGGTTCACAAGACATTTAGAAGTCTTTCCATGGTGTGCATTAATTGAACACCACAGAAAAAACCTGCTTCTTCAGATGTGAGAGCAGATTAAGATTGTGTTTTATTTGTGAACTCTTGCATGGTTTCTCTTTCAGTAGATTTGGAGACATTTACCACGTTTTTGTAGTTTAAGTCTGCACAGACGGCAACAAAGCGACCACAAAGCTGCTCATGCACTCCTCCTCTCCTCTGATGGGACAAGAAGGAGGAAATCTTACAAAAAGGTTGGTCACAGGGAAAAGACAAAGTCAACTTGAAGAAACAAATTAACTCAATTTAACAAAAATCACCACTAATTCACCAACTGAATCACAGCAGGATGATAATACATACATCTGAATCTTAAATACAACCCTTTCCCTTACCACTCTCTTCTTCCCAGGTCCAGCTTTGTTATGTCCTCCTCCTGACTGGTGCAGAAGAGCAGGGAATGGGGGTTAGAGCTAGTTTTACTCTGTCCCTTGTTTTCCTTGTCAATCTTTCCTTCTTAAAGAGAAAACTGTTTATGGTCCACACCCATTCAATGTGACATCTCTCCCACAGAAAACAATCCTCCATTAAATTTTTCTGTCACAATGAACCCCTTCCACAAGCTGCAACCCTGCAAGCAACAGCTCTCTCCAGTGTGCATCTCCTTCAGAGTCATAGCCTCCTTTGGGATCAATCCCTGCTCCCATGTGGGGCGCTCCATGGGTCATAGATGAGACTTTTCTCCACCATTGATTTCCAAGGCCTGTAAGGGCTCAGCCTGACATCTCACCATGAGCCAAAAGGGAATGGATGCTCTGGCATGCCTAGCCTCTTCCACACTGACCTTGGTGTATTTGCATGGTTTTCTCTCTCTATCCAGTCCCAATTCTCTCCAAAACACAATATTCCCTAAAACAAAGGAAATCACCCAGTAGGTTTTCCCACTTATTGCAGAGGTACTGACCAGCTTAGCCTCAGCCAGAAGTGGGTCCAACTTGGCACTAGGTATGCTTCTAGAAGCTTTTTATAGGAGCTGCACCCAGAAGCTTTCTCTCTCAGCACAAAAAAAAATTATGAATTTCAGAGGACAGTTATACAAAAACAAGCCCAAGTCTGCCAGAAGGGGTTGAAAAAAAAATCAAGAAAAGCCCATAAGGGAGAGAAGGTATCCATGGTCCAACGTGGGAATATGAAATTCTGGTTTCAAATCGCTGCCAATCATTACAGACAGGATAAATGTCTTGACAGAACCTGCTGGTCTAGCCAGAATGTTAATTTTAACATTCATGTAACAGCCTCCAGGAGTGTTTATGCAACTCCAGAAACCCAGTTCTGGGAGCTGGAACTGGAACCATGTGGTTTCCAGTTTTTTCATCTTTCTAATTCTTCTGAATTCCTATCCGTGTGGCAATCCATTTTCAGGACAGAAAGACTGTGAAATATATATCCCATCTTTGTTAATTAGTCTTCAGTTTTTTCAGTCTATGAAATGTGATATTTCCTCATCCTTTATCTATTACAACAAATAATTAAATAGGTCATAGAAGTACAGCAGAGAAAGCATTAAAAAGTTTGAGAAATCTTTATTGACAACATAGCCATATTCCAGTAGTTGACAGTGTTGTAGGAAACATGTCCAGTTTCATCAAGCACTAAAAGAATCTAAAGAAAAGCTTCTCATACATTGAATGTTGTTGTTGTTTGTTTTTTTTTAATCACTGAACTGTTAGAAAAAATGTGCATTTCTTTCTCTATTTTGTGTGAAGACATCAGCTTGAATCCTTGTTTTCAGGACACATTCAAAGACTAATCCAGTGAAAGGCACAATACTCTAGCAAAGGTGAGGCTTAGGATATGCCTCCCTGTGCTAAATGGATCTGCAAGCTAAAGAAGAGATTATAGATTCACAGTTTGTTGCTCCTCCTTTCTCTTTCTGCAAGTAAAATTGTGAGCTCAAATTCTTGTGAACCACACTCATTAAGAACTACTCCTTCTTCCTTCTAGGACATAGGTAATGCACCAAACTCAGAAAGAATATCTAGATACTGGGGCGAAAATAATTCTTCAAGTGAGCAGTTGTGCCTTTACAGAGCTGGCATTATAACTGTCAATATTCCCCACAGCATATTTCTATGTTTTAGTGTAGTGCTGAAATGAATATGGATCTCTGTATACTTACAATATGCACAACAACTGGAAAAATTACTAAATATTAGAGAAAAAAGAATCCATAGATGCACATTCATAATGTAATGAAAGTATTCAACTTGCTCTGATTAGCTAGAAAGGCTACCAAACCTAAAAGATGGAAAAGAAGAAAAAGAATAATTAATTTTTCTCCTTCCACTGGTAATAATTATTAATTCTTAGTAGAATCAAGAAATAAGCAAAATTAAACAGAAAAATAAATTCCACTTTATGTTCTTGCCATCTTTCTATGTGTGTATTAATGTATCCTGTGAAGAAAGCCCACCAATATATTCAGCACAGAAAGTGAATCAGATCCTGGGCTGCATCAGGAGAAGTGTGGCCAGCATGTGAGACCCCACCTGGAGTACTTCATCTAGTTCTAGAGTTCCTATTACAAGAGAGATGTGGACATGCTGGAGTGTGTCCAGAGAAGGGCCACGAGGATGATCAGAGGACTGGAGCACCTCTCCCATGAGGACAGACTGAAAAAGTGGGGGCTGCTCAGTCTGGAGAAGAGGAGGCTCCAAGCTGACCTTATTGTTGCCTTCCAGTATCTGAAGGGGGCCTACAAAAACGCTGGGGAGGGATTTTTTAGGCTATCAGGCAGTGACAGGACTAGGGGGAATGGAGCAAAGCTGGAGGTGGGGAGATTCAGACTACACATGAGGAGGAAGTTCTTCTGCATGAGAGTGGTGAGATACTGGAATGGGCTGCCCAAGGAGGTGGCTGGGGCCACATTCCTGGAGGTGTTTAAGGTCAAGCTGGATGAGGCTGTCGCCAGTCTGATCTAGGGTAGGGTGTCCCTGCCCATGGCAGGGAGGTTGGAACTAGATGATCCTTGTAGTCCCTTCCAACCCTGACTGATTCTATGATTCTATTCTATGATTCTATAACAGAATTGGAATCACTGCAATCACTTTACAGATACACAGTGATAAACTGTCCTTTAAATCAGGCAATTATAAAGTCCGTACTTAAAAAACATCAAAAGTTTACATTAATTACAAAGCACTTAATTGTCCACATCAAAGGTTTTGTGGTTTATTGCAATGAATAAAATTCATGCAATTACATTTAAGGGTGATGTCATTAAAAAAGTCAATTACAAGACCACAGATTTGAAAGAGTGAGGTCAACCTTCCAAACTAAGGAGGAACAGCCTTACATGACATCTTAATGAAAAACAATAAAATTAATTGATTTCTGCAGCACCCAGTTTTCATTTGCACATTTTTGTTACTAAAATCCACATTTTCCTACTACATATATCCCAGAAAAGAATGTGAAGGGAATCATAAGTAATAAGGTGAATTTTAAGTATTTTCCACATTACCCAGCATGAATTCATCACCAACATCAGTGAATGTAGAAAAAAAAAATATTATAAAAAATATGTTAAACAAAAGAGAAATAAACACTACAAAAGCTTATTTAAATGGAAAGTCTTCAATTCTGTGAAATTACAGTCCCAGTAATTAGCCAGGATACAATCTACTCAGTAACTGTAGTGACCAAAGCAAGTTTTATCATGTCTGTTTCAGTTGTTAGATACATATCACAACTTATCAGGGAAATTTTATAACATACACTCAATTTTGCATAAATTTTGAACTCACCACATGTATTTTATGATCAGAAATATGAAGAGGCACCCCACAATCTTGATATATGTTGGCTTATTTACAGAAATACTTTCATACATCATAACACTGTGCTGTTAAAAAGTTCCAAGGGGATCATTTTGGGAGGGATTCTGTTCAACAGCATATGCAGAATGCAAATGCAGTTAAAGAGGGATAGACTACGTGGAGGCTTTCCCAAGTATTTTTTTCTAATGTTAAACTGAGCAGTTTTGAAATAAAATCTAACTATACATAAAAGACATGGATGACTGAGGTTAACACAGCCATTCTTCAGGTTTCAGTTCACTAATATCTAAATCCCATGAAATTGGAAGAGCTCTGCTTCATTTATAAGATGTGAATAAATACCTTGATGTATATATGCTTTTGAATCCGATAAAACATACAAATTTATTGACACTCTGTATTCATGTTGATTGTGCTTCAGGCTCTCTCTTTCATGTTTCCATTACAATTTTTCCTTTTTTTTTTCCTTAGCCTTTTCTATCAAAATACATTATTTGTTCTTTGCCCTTGGCAGAAAGACTCCTTGAAGTTAAAACCAACAATAAAGAAAAATCTGAATTAGAAATGAGGCATGATATTTTAATTACAGTCTTTCAAATGGTGAGGTTATTAACTAAAACCAGACTTTTGGACTTTTGGCTATAATTGTCCTGGATATTTCATTATTGGACTTGAAAAAAAAAAAACCCACTTTGTTTTTTGTTTTTTTTTTTTGCTAACAGATAGACAAGCCTTGTCTACTCTTCTTAAAGATCAAGTTAGTTCCCACAAATTTTGTTACAAATAAATACAGGTGAAAGAAAAAAATTTTCACAAATCCGTTTTCATAAAAATTTTTATTCAGGCACTCTACAAGACACAGAATAAATCTAAGCTAAAGGAATGCACACATCAGAATTAAACAGTTCTGGTGTGGGAGCTGGCCTTTTGTTTAAGCAGTGGCTATTTCACAGATTGAAGTTAGTTCCTTTTTCTCTCATCTTGAAATTGAGTTGTTTCAGTTAACTTCATGGTAGCTAAGCCTATCTTTCTTACTAAACATCCAAAGGAATTGTGACATTTCTTGGCAGTCTAAGCAGTAGTGTCAAGCACCAAATGAGAAAGCATTCAGTGCTTAGCCATGCATAGCCATGGTCTCATGCACAGCCATGGCCTCAGGATTGTTACACACTGGCTAGGCACTGCAGAGAACCTTGCATTGCTATTTCCCTTTTCAAACCGCATCTCAAAATCTGCCCATCCATGGTCACTTTGCATAGGGGTGAAGAATCACTTTAGCTGGGATAACTTCGGGGAATTATTGAGAACACAGTAGGTTCCTACAGACCTCTATGAAAAGACACAGACTCCTTCCAGACAATGAATAAATGAATCATCCTCTGGAAATTCTGTTTCTTCATTAAAAAAAAAAAAAGTAACTGCAACTCTAATTTCAGTGCTTCAGATAACTGTTTTAAATCAGATGGGTAAATCCAGGTACAAATTTATACAAGAAGTATGCTAGGGCTCCTCTTAGAGATTCATAAGAGAAAGGCAAGAAGCCAAAACAGTGTTCACACCTTATTGCTATGACTAAGATCAAAATGTCGTATCATGAGAAGACATAGGATCAAATTATATGGGAAGTATTTTAGGGAAGCACTTTTACAGTATTTACAGTACTTTTACTGTAAATACTTTTAAAGTAACTTTTTTTATGAACAAATTAATTTTTAAAGTGAAAGATATTTTTCTATGTACAAAAATTAATTTTTATATTTTTCCTATTGTACAAGGAAAATAGGATTTCTATCTTCTTAAAACACAGGAAGCACTAACTGTTCTTGTATTTCACCACAAGTAAGTTACAGGAGAAAAACACAGAAAATCTCAAATGATGACACAAATTCTGAGACTCAGCAGCATACTTCTTGTTAGCTAAGACTGATGTAATAGGTGAAACTCAATGTCCTATGCACAGAAATTGAGTTGTTTTTCTTTTTCCCCTTTGAAAGTAAGATATCTATCCTGAGAAAAATTTTACATATTTAGGAATTGTCCCAGCATAGAATGACGGAGCATCCTAGAATTAATCCAATTCCTGGGTTCTCTCCTCCCTCTACTGTTAAAATGTTTGGTAGGGGGGGAAGGGTGGGGCATCCCAGGTGGCCCCGGGACCCAGGGGGGAACCTCGAGATGCACATATACGTCGAACCTTGAATCAATTGGCCGGTCAGGAAATGTTGGACGCCTGATGGACAGCTTCGTACGCCCTGCAGGGTACTTAAACGGGTCAGCAGCCATTTTCCTTTCTCTTCCCGCTCTCCTCGTCCACCGCCACCCACGCAGCAGCTGGGAGAAGCCCCAGCCACGTGCGCAGCAACGGGCAGCGAGGCACGGCAGCTTTACTACACGCGGCAAGGCTGACCCCTCTCTCTCTCTTTCCCAGTTTCTCTCCCTCTTTCTAATCCCTCTTTTATTTTCCTTAAATCGGTCTCCCTCCTTCCGCGGTCTTCCCCCTTGGTTCGGGAAGGAGCGTGTTTCCCCCCTTTGCCTTGCGCTCCCGCGGATGTTCATAGGCGCGATCGGGATTTGTCTTGCATGTAAGCTCTCTGTTTTCCCCTGTCCTGGTTGTTAAATGTTTATACCTGACGTTTAAGCGATATCCATGTCTTTTCTGCCGACCGAAACCCGAAGAACCGGTGAGGAGGGCACTAAGACCTCCTCGTCCCACGGGATACTGTGTTTGATTAGCCCAGTCCCGTGACAGGAATGAATTTGCGTCCTCACTGGTTTTAATTTAAGCAAACTCAGATATAAGAATAAAGTAAATGAATACTTTCACATATTCTATATTTATTCTATTCCATTGCTGATGTCACTTTTGTCCTCTGACACACATCTCAGGAAAGATTTAGTGTCCAGAAACTTGCAAGACCATAGTCTCTGATTCATTCATTTTATTCTAACCCTAACTTATTTCCTACATGAACTTTTGCCTCCTGATCTGTCTTGAGATGGCACACAATGCAGTAAGCAGTGACAGCATCAAAGCAAACAATAGCATGAAACATTTCATTGTCTTTTCCTACACAGAGTAGATGTGACAGTTGTATGTTTCTCAGTTTGCTTTCTATCAACCACAAGAAAAAAAACAACTCATAGTACTCAAGAAGGGTAAACAGATGCCATATTCCATATGGTGCATTTTATACAACACTAAGTCTATACAACTGATATCCCAATCATTCCTCTCAGGGTACATGTAAGAGAACAACACAGTTTCTTTTACCCTAGAAACCTAGGTCTTTTTATCAAGGAGTAGGAGAAAACAGTTCAGAATTAATCCCAGTAAAAGTCAAGACATGATTTGAGCATGTAGCCTAACCCATGAAATAGGAGCCAGTCGTGCATTGCATCTCTACTTTGAAATAGCCAGAAAGAGACAGATCTTTTCTTAGAGAGTTGAAATATCTGGGTCAATATTTTTGGTAGGTCAAGAAAATTCCTTGGGCAAAATTCATAGGCTTTCTTTGGTGTAATATGCACCAAAGAAAAATATGGACTCAAATATTGTTCTGTGCCATAGGTGATATCTGTAGAAAAATCAGTTGCGCCAGCTCACCAAGGCTTGATAACTATATTCATTAATACTTCTCAGATTCCCAGGAAGAAGAATCCACAAAACCAGGTGTTTTCAAATGGTATGTGCTGGTTTTGACCTGGGATAGAGTTGTTTTTTTTGGTTTTTTTTTTAATAGTAGCTGGTATAAAGTGATAGGATTTGTGCTGAAAATCATGTTGATAACAGAGGGATGTTTTAGATATTCATAAATTCATAGAATATCAGGTTGGAAGGAACCTCAAGGAGTCCAACCTTTCAGGGTAAGAATATAGTGTAAATGAGATGGCCCAGCCCCTTGTTAAGCTGGGCATTGAAAATATCTAATGTAGGTGAGTACCTCCATTGGGAGTTTATTGCTGAGCAGAGCTTACATAGACTCCAAATCTTCTGCAGCTCACACCAGCAAGTAGACTGAGTGATGTACACAAAGCTGAGAGGGGCTCAGATGGTGCAGCTAACCTCAACTGATCAAATTTCATAAAATATGACATCATGCTCAGAATATAAAGGTGGGGAAGAAGAAGAAAGGTGGGAGGGATGTTCAGAGTGATGGTATTTTACTTCCCATAAAACCATTATGCGTGAATGAGCCCTGCTTTCCTGGAGATCACTGAACACCTGTCTGCCAATGGGAAGTGGTGAATAAATTATTTGTTTTGCTTTTCTTGTGTGCACATCTTTTGCTCTATATCTTACTCCAAAAGTTTTCTCACTTGTATCCTTCTGATTCTCTCCTCTGCTCCAGCAGGAGGGATGAGCAGGCAGTTGTATAGTGCTTAGTTGTCACCTGGAGTTAAGCCACACCACCAGAATAACTCTTTTTTTTTTTTTTTTTTTTTTTTTTNACTACATAACCGTAGGGTAAAAGAAAGTGAGCCATTATTAATCTGCATAGCTCCTTGTCACCACACATATGTTTATATATTGCAAATCTTTAATGCATTAAAGTCAGCCAGCATGCAAATAGATATCTTGAATTCCTCCCAGATACAATGAATTTCTGATAAACAGACTGGCAAAATATTCCACACAGGTTCCTCTGTCTGATTTGTAGGCAGCTGTGAAAGAACTTGTTTTTCAAGATTTGTTCTGCTACAACCAGAAGGGATAATTTTTTGGTCAATTTTCCATATTTCATGGCATTGTTAAAATCATTCCAATTATGTTTGCTTTGATCTTGATGCAAGAGCCAGAATTCTGAAAAACAGTAAGAACATCGTACTTCATGTATATCAAAAAGTATTTCACTATGAAGTCACTTAGTCACTCACTCATTTATCAGTCTACCTCACCTTTATTTGTGTTGAAGCAGTCAAAATCATCAAGTAGTAACAAAATACTAACAAAGTTTCACTTTTAAAAAAATCAGAAATAAAGACTATAACTTCTATTTTACAAAATCAGAAAATAAATATATGTAGGCTTTAGAATGTGTTAAAGTGAAGGAAAAGATAATGAGCTTGAAATAGTGCCAGTACTTAAGTTACAGTCTTCTACTAGGGCAATAACATTCTGTAAGAAGAATCTGAAATATCATATTACATTCTTCCTCTTGCTTTCCACTTTATCAAAATTCAATGAGTGTGAACTATATTACAGACAGGGTTTTTCCTGTATACGGTAGATTGAGAACACTGCCTAACAGATCAGAAATGCAAGAAGTACAACCTGCCAAATGGAATGTGATAGACTTTCCCTGTGCCTAATATTCTATCAAAGTTATTGTTGTTATTATTATTATTATTATTAAATTTATAAATCCACAGACATCTAATGATGCTATGACACAGAGTTACAGCAACCTCAAATATATCTTTTCCTTTCTTATCTTCCTTCACAAAAATTCCATTTGAAGGTTATCAGGACAGTTCAGGAAACCACAGGAATAGGAGAAAGGTTTGGGGACATTTTTCCTTCTGTTTTTCAGACTTCCACCTGATTAACCCAAAACTGCCCAAGCAACCAAACAAAACAAATCTGCCCACATTTTTCGTGTGGGTGCATTAAGAGCTTACTGAACTTGCCTCACTGAAGAAATGGATGAGCAACAAAAGTATCCACTTCAAAAAGCTAGATTTAATCCTTAGATTATTTTAGCAGCTTGTGCTGAGAGAGGAATGTCTTCAACTTTCTATTACACTTGGTTCTCATATTGTTTAGTTAGAGTTAAGCTATTGTAACAGCTTTTTCAATCTTTTCAAACATGCACTTGAATTAAGAAGTGCAGTCAGGTTGGTAAATTTAAATTGCCTTGACTCTGAAAATGTCAGTTCAAGCTGAAACAAAATAGTTTTGAAAACTAGCAATTTAATACAAATTGACTATATTACAAAGTAAGCATATATTTGAGTATGCAAGCACCATCTAATGCTATTCATTATACTCCCTGAGAACCTCAGAATAATTAATATTCTATAACACTTTTCCCCAGAAAACAGTATCAAATATATTATCACATGAAAGGAGAGAAAATGTGTGTTGCAAACCCACGCAATCCAATGACCAATTTTCTTTCTGGTTTTATTCCCACATAGCAACAGAAGGATCGTACATATGCCTCTACAGATAATGTCTCTTTCATATTTTTTCAGACAACCAGGATTTATAAAAACTCAAAACCACATCCAAATTCTGATGGATATTTTTAGTACTCAGGTAAACCTAAAGAAACGCATTTAAGTTGCTCTGAAATCTCTGTAGAGTCACTGGAGAAAAAGAATCACCTTGATGACATTTCAGAATTGAAACGGTTGTAGCTGCTAAAGAAGCTTGTCTTTCTTCACTGTCTGGTCATTAACACTGGTGAAACAAATTTTTTTTTTTTTTTTAAAGTCTTCTGGATCACAGTTCCTTTGGTACTCACTGAGGTGCAGTGAGTACCATCTCACACTGCCTTTATCATCTGCTAAAGTCAGTATCTACTCCTGTGACATTGCAAGAAGAGCACAGCTTTCATTCCAGCACACCTGTATCACAAGTTTTCTTTAAAATTCTGTATTTTCACCCACCTTAAATTAGTTAAACAATAGAGCTTCCATCTCCTCTCCTGCCAGGATACTCACATTAATTTTTCCCAGTATGCTACTCTCCTTTGTATTATTAATTCACATTTTTTATTTTGTCCATTAGTGTACGCATTGCTTTAATAATAAGTATTAATGCTCCTCTCCTCCAACTATCAAATGTTCTCGTTATGTGCATGCCTTAGAGAGTTTTTTCATAACCACAGTATCCAAAGTGGGTATTTTTTCACTGTAGCATGACTACACTTCTCTGGTATAAATTTAGCCCTTCCTATATATTTCTTTGTAATGATTATTAGCTTTGGGTTGCTGGATTATTATTCTTACTGACACTATAATTGCCATCATATATAGCAATTTGTTTATAAATAAACATGTGGATGAACAGCAGAAAACAAGCCACAAAAATAATGTAATGAGGAGTAATTTGCATTTAGAAGAACATTACAAAATTGCACAAAGAAGCAAGAGAGAGAAATAAATATTTTTCATATTATGTCCAAAACTCTAAACTTCCTCTCCAAAGAATCTGGGGCTTACTGAGCACATATTGGGAGCAAGATCTGATCTGAGATGGGGACATACTGCTCTCCATCGTCATAATACAGACTTGACTACTAATAATACTGCTTGGGAAATCATTTTATGATCAAGATTTTTTTGGTAAACTTTCATAAACTTCCTCATACCACAGTTTCTTAAGAGTAGAGAGAACAATAAATCCACTCCAGAATGACTAATAATGGATGAGAAGGGGCCAGCAAAGACAGGAGCAATGCATCATCCTAGAGGTCTATGTAAAGACACTTACACTAATGAGGCAAAGCAGAGGCATGAACTTTTCTCTGCATCACAGTAATGCTAGTTGCTAAATGTTACAGAGCAGGTGTGTTCTCTTTCTTCTCTGAAAATGATCAATGGATGCAGGAAATATTTCATGGGACAATTTTCAGTGGAACTGGAATGTTTCTGAAGAAAGTATGATTTTGCAGAATTTGCATTTTCTAACAAACCCCTCCCTCTTTCTTGAAAAAACACAAAAACTTACAGTTCCAGCTGCATACTAGAAAACAAAACATTGGGCTGACAGTAGCCATACTGAGTCAGATCTCAGCTGATCAGATCATGCCCCAGTGTAGCTTATCATTACAGAAATGGTACATCTTTATTTCTTCTATTTAATTTTTTTTTTTTCACAAGAAAGTATCTTTGCTTCAGAATGTTTTCCTCCACTAAACTTTTTCACACTTGTGTTTATTTTTTCTCATTTCTTCACTCCACCTCCATCTTAACTTTGCTTTCTAATTACTGGTTATTCAAAATTTTTTGCTCTATATTATGTAAAAAAATAACCAAAACCAATCACCAACAACATAGATCCAACAAAAAAATAACCAACCACCCAACCAAAAAAAACCCCAGCAAGCAAAACCAAACCAACCAAACAAAAAAATCCTGGTGTTTAAGTAGGAAAAGTTAGGCTACTTTTACTCTGTTGAGAAAATATTCAAGTATATTCCATTATTATTTTATAAACATATTTCAACCAGCATTTCTTATTGGAGAAACTCCTAAGGAAATTAAGCTAGGGCCTTAGAGCAAACTGAGCTGAAAAGTCTCACCCCAAGAGTCCTTGATGTCACAGAGGAAAATATAGCCAAGAAAATACTGTCTTTACCTGGACGTATATCAGTACAGATTAAATACTGAAAACCTGAAAACAGCATTCAACTCAGATTCATAAATAATTTCCATTCATCCTATATCCTTAGAGAAAGGCAGCAAATTATATAATTAGATATACGGTTGTGGTTGACAATTTATTTTAGTGAGGACAGCAATATACATCTTTTCAGCACAAAGAAACATTGTGCTTTGACAAAGGCACATTATGTTGTCTCACAATGAAAGTGCTTCAGTAAAAGCTATAGAGAGCAATGATAATATAAAGTGAAACTTCCATGAAGATCTTTTATTCTAGTGTCATTTTATTTATGAATATTACACATCAGAGGTTTCCAAAGCATGGCACTCTTTTTGTTACAGGTTCACTAGAGAAGAGAAAGATCATAACTTAAAAAAGACAAAGCTTCAAATACATTCAGCCATCCTCCCCCTCATGTGTAAATGAATAAGAATTAATTTACTTTCAGCTATTAGTTTAACCACTAAAGTGACAATATTCTTTAATTCATTTTTATCATCATTTTAGTAGTGGAAAAACGTTACAGAAAAAAAAAATTAAAATTGCTCTCTGCAGTTCACTTCAACTAAAGTCAATCACAAGGGCAAGGCGAGGCCAAAGACAAAGTCTGATTCTGTGTGTACTGATGTCTTACACAACCACAGGAATACATCATGACTGAAGTTAAGATTCACTGGAGTAGTATTTTCCTGAGAAACATTAATTGTCTATAAGACTAACTCAGCTGAAACTAGATTTACTATCTACTAAACCATACTAGGATCTGTCTTAACATAAAGGTATTCCCATTTCTACTTCAGTGGAAAGAACACCAAGTCAGCAACGATCTTGGTGGATGAAGATCCTCAGAAATTTTATTATTCAGTTTAGAAAAATAGGTTTTCTCATATAATGCATTTCCTATGTAGTTAGCTTCAGTATTAAAAGACCTTTAGTCTTTCCCCTTTTCTTAATATTTTTTTTTTTTTTTCCTGATATTTCCCAAATTTTGCAGTTGCTGCACATAGAATTTGAAGCCAAAATACACGAAAATCTGCACCATTCTCTTTTGGTCATCTCACACAGCTGAAGCAAGAAGCAGTGGTGCTGAGAAGGCAGTGAGTCACCTGCTCCTGCACCAGCCTCTGCATCTGCAAAAGGAAATTTGCAGGCAAAACAATCATCTCTTCATCCTTCATCTGATCAGTAGCAACCACTATCGGAAGGTGAAAGCACCAGCAGGGCATCTCAACCCACAAAAAAAGGGAGCCTTGCTGACCTCCAAACCAGTCCAGAGACTGGGCGACTCTGTGGGCAGCTAAGTCAGCTGTTTAACAATTTATTTTAGTATATTCAAAAGAAGACTAAACACAGCGTGAAACATGTCACCTCAGTATAGTTACACTGCTAGACACTGTCTCGAGAAATCAATCTTGAGCAGCAAACTTTGAAAAGATTAAACTTTGAAAAGTTTAAACCATGAGAACTCAAAAGGTATAGTAAGTTGACACAATATAAACTATTTGATTTTGGATCATTCCCCAGTTCTTAGTTTCCCAGTTTGCACAGATGGAAGCAGCATTTGTAAGCAAAATTAGGAGGAAATATGCTGACTGTGTCTTGTGTAAGAATCAAATCCATAGCAGTACTTTTTCTTGGACAGAGCAGAGTTATGCAGTCTAAAAGTAGAAATGACATCTTTCATGGCCACCCTAAAAAACAATTGTTTCAAAGTACTATTAAAAGAAAAAAAGACTTACATCTCCAGAAAGATTAAATGGTATAGGAATTTCAAAACTGTCAGCAATGAAGTATGAAAGATTTAAACATCAAAGAGGATCTTGGTTATTTACTTTGTAACTTACAGAGGCCCAAGTGTGATGCACTATTAACTAAAGGTATTAGATGTAAAGATGGAAATTATAATTAATTGCGACCCATTAACATTCAACTGATTTAACAGAATTCCACCAATAACTCCTAAATAATTAACTTTTTAGACATATTACAATATAACCTATAATTTACTCTACAAGATGTGATAAACGAAAAGTGATGAAGTCTTCAGAATACATGATATGTCATTTGGTATTAATTTCACATTTTTTCATATACAAAGTACCTTACAATACTCACCATCCTTGCAAAGTAAAATGGAGCTCTAGTTATTAATATCTTTATTTAAATGCAGACCTCCATTTCCCCTAGAGACTGGTAAAACTCCAGCATCGGGCTATCAGGGGAAAGGCAAGTTTTGAGTCATATATTATCCACACAGAAAAGACTTTGTTAGGGTTTATTGGGATAGGGTTTTTTGTTTGTTTTGTTTGTTCATTTGTTTTATTTGTTGGTTTTCTTTGTGTGTGTGTGGATGTGTTTTGTCAATCTATAATTGAACATTTGCCTTTCATACCATATTTTCAGTCATAGGACTCTATAAAAAAGCAATGTATTTTGTATCATGAGTCAGTGTGCAGATCAGTCTATAAATGTAACCATAACAGGGATGATAGTAATGCTTGACTCTCCTATTAACATAATTAGGTACTTTTTAAATTGAGAAATAATTATCCTTGGTTTATGGATGGAGAAACTAAGGCACTGAACAAACTTTAAGAGTGATTTCAATGTCAGGAAACTTTGTTTAACTGAAACAAAAGTGTTACAAAGGCCTGTAGCATATACTTACTCAAAGCTGTTTCCTGTCAGAATGCTATCAGCTGAGTAAGAACAGGTACAGAACAAGATAATCTATTTTAAATGTTTTATTTCAGGGCATTTAAGAGTAACGTTTTCTTCAATAAATATTTTTTTGACAGACACACTATAAAGTCAACTATCACAGCCACCGAAACAATCTCAGGTATTTTCCATTACTATGACACAAGACTGTAACAACTACTCCTTTAATAAAATTGTAAGTTTTAATTTAATAACTTCACCCTCCAAAGCCTGAATGTTACAAAGAAGTTGATAGAAGAAAAAAATTTAAATGTAAAATGAGAATAACACTGGTGCACAATAGTAGAAGTTTGCAATCTTATTTAAGATTGGAAGCTGGTAATTGTTTACAGAAATTACACAAAATAAATTTGAGAAACAGAACATTCTCTATAGAGATCTGGGAAGCAAAATATCTGAAAAAGGAACATGCATTTTCTAGGTATGGAAATTTGCTGGTTAATGCTCCAGTCATCACTGAAACAGAGGATATGACCTGTAAGACGTTCTGGATGCTCTATTTTAGTTCTATTCTAAGGTTTGCTTGTACAAACAGGTGGCTAAACTGCAAAATGGGTAGCTAGCACAAGTTAGGGTTATTAAATATATTCTAATATGAAAGAGCACCACAGTGGAGGATAATTTGAAAACCTGATTTAAGAGTTATATTCGCTTGACCAGAAGAGGGTGCCTAAAAGTTAGAATATATGAAAACACTGCAGATGACAGGAAGGAGATGAGAATGAAAAAGACAAGAAAAATATAGGTGTAGAGGTTTAGGAAAAATTACACATGGAGAAGGTCCTGCTGTAGGAAATACATCCTATTTCATGGGAAGGAATAGAAAATAGAGGAAAAGAGTTGTCTGGCTAGTTTTGCACACAAACAGAAAGAACTTAATGAGTTGGGGGGGGAAAAAAAAAGAAAGAAAAATAATAATGCCAAGGACTCATTCCTGAGGACAGAAAGAGTATCCAGAATTAATAGGCAGATAATAAATGGGGGGTTTTATTGTTTTGTTTTGGGGTTTTGTTTTTTTGGGGGGGGCTGGTATTCGGCTGTCTTCACTTAGGAATATCAGCAATGTGCTGGAATGACTAGTGAATTAAAAAAAATTACTATTACCAGATGACTCAGCTAATCATTAAATTAGTCCTACTGCTGAACACAAGAAATGGTATTCCAGTTAATGAGACTTTATCCAGGCTGTTTCTTCCACCAGCAGAGAGATTGTACATGATCATTCATTTCAATTTAGGAGTGCTTTTTCTTTTGGAGAATGAACATATCTTCGATCACTGAGAAAGCCTATAGAGCAGTTTAGACCAGCTGCCTGACTTATGTATATATAAAGTAAATATTATTCACAGCATAAATATGAGATTATTTATGTATCTCTAGTTGATTATTTATGTCTCTAGTCACTGCACAAAAATTTATTGGTGATGGTCCATTTTAGTGCAAGTGCCATTTATCCATCTGAATACACAGAACTTCTGAATCAGCTGACTCAGCCAGTCAAAGGACATTAAGCTAACAACTACCAAGGAGGGTGTAAAGGAGAAACAAATGAACACCCATTTAGCACAAAATCAAGATGTCAAGAATAAAATTAATCAAGGCACCAAGAAGCTTGAACAGAAATGCTTTAGTTGCCTATATATGAATGTTAGAAGCCTGGGTAATAAAAAAGAGAAATTGGAATTGGAATTGCTCTTTTATGATCTAGCTGGTATTACTGAGACCTGGTGGGAAGATTTGCATGAACAGAATGTTAAAAGCACTGATAAACTGCATTTAAGCAGGATTTAGCAAGCAAAAAAGAACAAAGGTGCTTTATATTAAAAAATAGGGGCATTATCTGCTCCTGAGTTCTATGGTAACCCAGAAGAAAAACATTTTGCATGTTCATAGATTCACGTTCTAATAAATAAACAAACCAAAAAAAATGGATAAGGTACTAATTGATATCTCTAACAGACCACCAGGTGAATCTAGAAGAAAGGGTGGCTGACCTGTAAAACAGTTATTTCTGCTGTATAGTTGGAAAAAAGAAATGACAAAGTGGGATTTCAACTTGAAAGTCTTATGTCGAAAGTCTCATGGTCTTTACAGTTCCTAAAATTTATCAAGGAAATAAAAATCAATTAAATAAATGCTGTGTCCTAAATGTTTTGTTTATTACAGTTACCTTGAACCACCAAGGAATTCTAAACATACATACAAACATTCCACCCCCTCAAAAAAAATTGCATGGCCAGCAGGGCAAGGGAGGGGATTCTCCCCCTTTACTCTGCTCTCGTCAGACACCACCTGGATTATTGTGTACAGTTACAGAGTCCCCAACACAGGAAGAACATGGAACTGTTGGAGCAAGTCCAGAGGAAGGCCATGAAGATGGTCAGAGGGCTGGGGCACCTCTGCTATGAGGACAGGCTAAGACAGTTGGGGCTTTTCAGCCTGGAGAAGAGAAGGCTTTGAGGACACCTTATAGTAGCATTCCAATATCTGAAAGGGGCCTACAGGAAGGCTGGGGAGGGACTATTCACAAGGTCTTGTAATGTAATGACAGGATGAGGGGTAATGGGTTTAAACTGGAAGAAGGGAGATTTAAATGAGATGTTAGGAGGAAATTCTTTACAGTGAAGGTGGTGAGATACTGGAACAGGTTGCCCAGGGAGGTTGTGGCTGCTACCTCCCTGGAGGTGTTCACGGCCAGATTGGATGAGGCCTTGAGTGTCCTGATCTAGTGGGAGTTGTTCCTGCCTATGGTGGGGGGTTGGAACTAGATGATCTTTGAGGTCCCTTCCAACCTAAACCATTCTATGATTCTATGATTATTGTGAGTTAATTACATCTGTTACAGATAAACAACAGTAAATCCAACCAAGTGAGATATTCATTCTCATCAAGTTTGTGTATGGTATCACATTGGAGGTCACAATCTATATGTTGGAGAATGTGACTACCATTCAGAAGAATTTCCATGGGCTCAAAGAATGGCCTTCCAAGAACATCAGGGAATTAACAAAAAGATAAGGTTATAGATCTGTATCTGCAAAGACAGAATTCCCTTTGCTAGTATAGATGGACAGCAGCTCTGCTGAAAAGCACCTGTAAATTCTGGTGGTCTGTAGGCTAAGGCTCCCTTTAACAGATATTTATTACTCTTCCTGACTACTTTAATTTTGTGCTCTCAAAGGCTTCAGTCAAGAACCTTGAGTTTATGCTAGATTATGGTATCTTCATCATCAAAATTAAAGCTCAAACTGGTCATTCAAGGCCATAAAGCCAGGAAATATATACATATTTTTCACTTGGAAAAAGTTAAATTCATGAGAAAGACATCCAGGGGACTTGACACAGCACTTTTAGAGCTGGTTCTTAGAACACTTAACATGGTTTATTACGATTTTTCTTTTCTGTTCTGAAGTACGTTGTCAAAATGACACACTGCTAAAAACTAGAAAGCCTCTGCCTTGAAG
The DNA here is from genome assembly GCA_013396835.1 of Psilopogon haemacephalus. Taxonomy (NCBI): domain Eukaryota; kingdom Metazoa; phylum Chordata; class Aves; order Piciformes; family Megalaimidae; genus Psilopogon; species Psilopogon haemacephalus. The sequence goes on from VWZI01009980.1 coordinate 57,524, forward strand.
GAAGAAAAAACACTTTGCTTCTTAACTGAAAAGCTAGTACAAAACAGATGCAATAAAAGTAACATGAAACATTCCAGGTAAGTTTATGTTTTGAAAATTAGAAGAAAAGTAAGCAAAGACAATGACAAAGTTCAGTGTAACAGTGCATAACATTAATCCATAGGTCATTCTCATAGGAGAATTAACCTGTTCTGTTTTTTAACTCATGCAGAAGGAAGTCAACAAAGCATTATTAAACTGCAGAAAGAAAATACTAATTATTGCTATACACCATTTTTCTTTTTTTATCAATATCTGTCTATGTAGGTTTCAGGGATTTTTGGTGGTGGTTTTTGTTTGGGTTTGATTTTTTGGGGGGGGAGGAGGAGTTATATGCTTGTTGGCTTCTTTTTTTATTTTTCTTTTTTTTCTTCTTATTTACCTTAGGAAGTGATACTATACTAATACTATTGCATGATGTACAGCTGTAGGAGGTTGGATAAGGAATGGATTGTAAGTGACTGAACTTTGAAAAAATTAGAGGCAAAAGGGAAAGCTAAGTACTTTGGAAGATTTGAAAGTAGTTACTTGCATAGCCAGGATAATGCACATTATGTTATTTACCAGTTTAAAATAGAAATTGGCAGGAAAAGAAATTTATTTTTAATTGCTTGGAATGGCTGGAGAGAGGCCTGGCAGAGAGGGACCTGGGACTTCTGCTTGACAACCAGCTGAACATGAATCAGCAGTGTGCCCAGGTGGCATGGAAGGCCAATGGTATCTTGGTTTGTACCAGGAATAGTGTGGCCATCAGGACTAGGGGTGCAATTCTGCCCCTGTACTTGGCATTGCTGAGGCCTCACCTGGAGTACTGTGAGCAGGTCTGGGCCCTTCACTTTAAGAAGGACATTGTGGTGCTGGAGCGGGTCCAGAGGGGAGCGACAAGACTGGTGAAGGAACTGGAGGGAAAGACTTATGAGGAGAGGCTGAGCGAGCAGGGGTTGTTCAGCCTGCAGAAGACGAGACTCAGGGAGGACCTTATGACACTATGCAACTACCTGAAGGGAAGTTGTGGTAAGTTGGGGGTCAGGCTCTTCTGCCATGCAACTTGTGACAAGATGAGAGGGCATGGCCTGAAGCTGCACAAGGGGAGGTTTAGGTTGGATGTTAAGGAGCAGTTCCTCATGGAAATGGTGATTAGACACTGGGATGGACTGCCTAGGGGGGTGCTGGAGTTGCTGTCTGTGGAGGTATTTAAGGAAAGATTGGATGTGGCACTTAGTGACATGGGCTACTCAATATGGTGGTGTTAGGTCATAGGTTGGACTTGATGATCTCAGAGGTCTATTCCAGCCTCAATAATTCTGTCATTATGTCATTCTGTAATATTTATTTCACAGTGTTTTTTGAAACTCTATTTTAAAATTCATTGATTTTTTAATGAAAGTTTAATTTGCAAAAGAAAAGTAGATACTATTTTATTTTGCTAGTACATGTTTTCTGTGTTCTTTCTTTAGTTTCACTCAGTTCAAAGATGGATGAAATATTATATAACATGCTTTTTTTTCTTTAGCATTCTAATTATACCTCCTTCAGTATTAAAACTTTACTTTCATACAAACTTAAAAATGTGAATTTTCCATAATATTATCTCAATTTACTAAAAAAAAAAAAAAAAAAAAAAAAACAAAACATCTTTTTCTAAAAAAAAAAAAAAGAAANNAAGCAAAACATCATCTTATTCCAGATGGTCCTCATGGAAATGGTGAGTACTAGAGAAAAACTAAGAATGTCTTCACAGCTGCAAAAAGTTACTGAAATGCTTGCCTCTATCACTGCATATCTTCTGCCATCTGAGTTAAACAGTTCCAGAAAGTAATAGTAATTGTCAGTTGACATTTTGATTACAGCTAGTGTGATGGTTTAAGCCCCCTGGGACCCCCTGTCTTTTCCCAAGGAATGGTTTCACCCTTTTCCCAGGTTGCATGGTTAGACGCTCCCACTTCCTGCTAGGATTTTGGGACTATAAGAGGGGGAACCCAGTCCCCCCCTCTNCCTTTTCCCTTATTCCCCATATCGCAAAGCTTGTTTCCCTTTCTCCCACCTTTTGTAAAAAATCCCTTTCCCTCTTACTTGTTGTTAAAGTTTACCCTTTTTACTTCCAAATCGTTTTGAGTCTTTTTTTGGGCTTTTGGGCTCAGGGTGGGGGCAGCTAGCCTCAACCCAATACAGCTAGTCATATTAAATAAGAGTAATCAATTGGCATTAAACAATGAGCGAAACAAGCAAATAACATTATTTCATTAAATTACCTTTTTCAACAGTTTTAAGGTTTGTTTTTTTTTTTTTTAATCTTGGCTGTGATGGAAACGTAAAACAAAATGGTTTCCTTTAAATATGTCCAACAAGGACTGATTATCTAAATCCAGCAATACACTTAAAACAGCTTCTGCATTTTTTAGCACAACTCTTCCTCTTGTATCATCCACCCCAAAAGGGCTTATCAAATTCCACGCCTGACTGGAGAACAGGAGTCCAAACTGCCTATAGGTTAGTGTATTAAAAACACTTTGCATAAGGATGGATTGCTTGATGGAGCTAGCTGTTGAATGGACCATGTAGAGTGATGAAGTTAGTGATATCCTTTAGGGACAAGGTAGGGGTTCCCAACTGATAGCTTTAACTCTTGTATGTCTTTTGCTAAGGTGTGAAGGTTTAAGCCCACCTGGGACCCCCTGTCTTTTCCCAAGGAATGGTTTCACCCTTTTCCCAGGTTGCATGGTTAGACACTCCCACTTCCTGCTCGGATTTTGGGACTATAAGAGGGGGAACCCAGTTCCCCCCCCGGCTCTTTTTTCTCTCTTCTGCTTCTTCTCCTCTTCCCCTCGTGCCGGCAGGTCGAGCACTTGCTCGCGCTCTGTGCTGCTGCAGCACGTGTCTCCCTGCCGCCCTGTGTTCCAGCACCGTTACTGTCCGCTGAAGACTGGGACTGAGACTTTTCGCTATAGGATTCCTGCATCCTGCTTTCCAAAGCCAATCGAACTTCAGCTGCCTGCCGCGGTTGTATTTTCTTCCCTTTTCCCCCTTCTCCCTGGTCTCTGTACCCTTTTCCCTTATTCCCCATATCCCAAAGCTTGTTTCCCTTTCTCCCACCTGCTGTAAAAAATCCCTTTCCCTCTTGCTTGTTGTTAAAGTTTACCCTTTTTACTTCCAAATCGTTTCTTTGAGTTTTTATTGGGCTTTTGGGCTCAGGATGGGGGCAGCTAGCCTCAACCCAATACATAAGGGAAGAAAAAAAATCTTGCTTAACTTTAATATAGGCAGTATGCACATTATTTTGTTGGTTTTAGTGGGGTTTTTGTTTGTTTGTTTTGGGGGGTTTTGTTCATTTTTGGTTTTGTTTTTTTACAGGACATTCAATTGTCATGGCAGTGAATTTTTATGCTGACCTGAGGCTAGCTACCTTTATTGCAGGGTGTTCTATTCACTGTTCCTCTGGGACAGATTCAACCATTCAGTTTTGCTTCACAGTCCCCTAAATCTGAAGTAGAACTACTCACCTTTTAAAATAAAAGTGGTTCCCCTCCGGGTACAATAACAAAATGAATTTATGGTACAGCATATACAAACTTATTTCAGCCTTTGGAGACTCGATATTGCCTTTCACACTTGGAAACATATAAACATGGTAATTCACTATGATTTTATGAATTGTCTCCTGACTATCATTGGGAAGTGATGGTTAGGCAGTGCTAAATGAAAGCATCCAAGGCAGGTTGAGAATGACTGCAATGTGTCTCTAAAGATAGACGAGTTGGCAGGTAATGTTATAAATTACCATCAGATGCCATTCACAAATGATAGGAGCTTCATTCTGCATGACAGTCATTGATCTGATGCAGAACTAAGATGCAACCTTTGATGACACTCCTTGAGGATAAAAGGTTACGCTTCACATTTAGTTATGAATAATAAGGTCATGTTTTAATTAAAGCGATATCTCAGTGGAATATTAGGGCAGTGAAAATGTACAAATTAGTATGACTTGTATAACAATTGTTGCTGGAAAACAGCCTAGTGCTGGAGATAATAATGCAGAATAGCAATGCAATTACATTAATGAGGCAAATAGCCCACCTCATTAGAAGGAGCTGAACTATTCAAATCCAAAATTAAAAGAAAATATTTGAGTTTACATTTGACATTAAAACTGGCAAAGCAAGAACATTTACATTTAGGTAATAAATAAATTGGATATTGAAATTTCAAAACATTTGAATTGAAATATTTTGTGTGAATTTAACATTCAAGCTAAAGATGAAAATGTTATTGACTGCTTATATAGTGTTTCTGATACTTTTTTTTTTCTGTCTGGGCACCTAACAGCACTGTACACAATTTTTCTTTTGTACAGTCCCAACAACATTCCTGACCAAGATTTTGCAAAATAAAACTAGCCATGTAACAAACTGTGTATTCACAACTGCTATTAAATGAAAGCTTACAGAATGTGTTATTCATAAATATTTGTTAAATTTCTATTAGTTAATAAAATAAATATAACTGCTAATTATTTATGTGGCTGGTTCAGCAAAATATTTAAGCTTGTGCTGGCCAGTACTAATTTTAGGTAGTTAATTAAAGGATGTAGAAGATACTAAGCAGTCTCGACAAGAGACAGTGAATATCACATATTCCAGCTGATACTCCAAAAGGTGATTACAGTCTCACAAGTTTCAGGAATTAACCTATCATATTGCAAGTTCTATGAAAGGTCAGACATGCAGATTTAACAAGAAAGTACCATTGCTACCTTGTGCATTCTGTCAGTATGGCAAACTTTATTTATTTATTCTGACATACTGCAAAGCATGTACCACCAAGCTTGTCTTTCTTTCCACCCACAGCTGTTCTAGTTTATGGTGTCCTCAATCCAATGTTCATTTTGCAATTACTCTGCTGTCAAATGATAAGTGAAATATAGGATATATGCACAGTAAGTACTTAATAGCTTTAAATATATACTTTCCATCATAATGTCACCAGTTGCTTGTCAGAATTAGTAAATTTAAAAATGTTTAGTGCTCAAACTAGCTGAGCACATCCAGTTCAGAAAACAGGAATAGCGGCTCTACAGAAGGCTGGCTATGCAAATACTGTGAAAACATAAATTGCTCTGAAAAGGTTGGAAACACAGGATCAGATTAGGAGGTCAAGAGATTATGGAAACGAGCTGTCCACCTCCCATGGTGCACAACAGACTTTCATTTCCTTTGTGTTTCTCAATGTGACTGGCCAGCCATCAACTAAAAACAGTTACTACAGGCACAGCAGTGGTTGCTGTGAGGCTCTTAGCTCTGGGCACCTACAGAAATGCAAAACCTTAATGCAACTACAGGCTGAGACCAGTTACTTTGCACTTCAGAACTGCCTTTAGGTAAACTAAAACTGGGATAGAAGCTGTTATGAATTTGTTCATAGCTGTTTTACAGACAGAAGCACAGATTTGTAGGGCAGATTCACAACTTGCTCATTCAGATGAGAAATAAGTGACATTCCATATGAAAAATGTACTGAATATTTATTTTGCATGCACTCTTTATTGTTGCTGATATCTGTCTAGAGCTAAAATCATTAAATTTACAAATAGCATGAACTGAGAATCTTCTTTGGAAAGCTCCACAAAAATCTTCAGAATCATTATTTGAGCTTTTAAAAAATTACTTTTAATAATTTTAATTCAACTCAGTTTCATGATAGATGCATGCAAATTAAGAATATTGACTACTTAGCATAATGTAGTACTGATTTTTTTTGTTTCCAATTTTAGTGAGGAAATGCATATTCTTTGCTTAATAATAAAAATAAATTAATAAAAAAAAAAAAAAGTATGTTTTAAGACATATGGTGGGTACTTCTAGTCCCATTCCATTCTGTACACTTCTGCACCGTAAGGAACACAGGGTAAGATAATTTTTATAATGTATTTTTTCTTTTTTTTTCTTTTTTTTT
>VWZI01009980.1:63593-112570 GCA_013396835.1 Psilopogon haemacephalus
TTTCCTGAAAGCAGAAGTTCTCACAACAGGAAAATATTCAGGGTAGCCATTTGGGATTTTAGAAATGCAAAACAGTTATAGCTGAAATAGATATATACATACATATATATATGTTAATATAATGCAAACATGTAATACTCATGTATTCTATTTACTTATCTTGGGTGAAGGGGAAAAAAAAAATCAATTAAGGAGACTACCTAAAAATAAAATACTATTTTCTAGCAATACCCTCAATTACATAAACTTATATTCTCTGGTTTTGATCTGTTGGGTTTGGTGATTTTGGTTTAATTTTTTTGTTGGTTTGGGTTTTACAATTTTATTTAAAATATTTGCCCCTCTCATACTTGCTCATCCTGCATTGTTGCAAAATTATGGATCAAAACTAGAATCATGGTTACTATTCTTTAAGTGAGAATTACATCAATAGTTTTAATGTGAAGAGATTAAGATCAATATCTGGATGACATTTTCACTATTAACTTGTTTTAAAATATGCTTAGATAGTTATGTTCCTAACTCAACATAAATGCATTGATTTCACTGGAGCACAAGAGCATTCTACCAGTAGAAGCTGAAAACCTTAAGAGGACAGACTCATAAACATTAAGCTAAAAATAGTATATGCAGTGGTTCACCTGTCACCTACAAACCCACAGCCTCAGAAGCAATAGAGACTTATCTGACACACACAAGACTTGGATTTGATTCCCAAGTACTTCATGGCAGAAGGCCAAAAAGCTCTTTTTAAGCAATCCAAAAAGACAACAGATTTTTTGGGTTCAAGTACAGTTACATAATGTGTAGCAACGTAACAAGAGACATGACTAGAAAATAAAAAGAATGAAATTAAAAAGTCTAATCGTATTTATTTTTTCATCTGAAGGCAAAGGAGACCTGAACGCTGAATTTCTAGGTGCAACAGCACAGTCTCAGTAAGTGTCAATATTGATAGAAATCTCCTGATAGCTAAAAGGTTTTTGAAGGTACAGCATATTGTTTAAAGATCCTCTTAGTTATGCTTTAGTTTAAGAAAATGTGTAGAAACACACTGAAGATCAGAAGTCTTCTTTTACTTCTACTTTTTTACTTTTACTTCTAAAATTATATTTTGCCAATGTTCCTGCAGTATGTATTTTGAGGATATATTACCAATATTTGTATATGTTGACTTCAGTGCAAACAGCATTCACACCTTGGTGACTTTTTAATTATTACTACATCAAGAAGACAACCTTCCTTCATCTGTTTGGCAAAACTAATATTCAATTTTATTTTCTTTATTTAGGCACTTACCCTTTAAAGCTAGACACAGAGCATGATCTCAATACATTTATTACAAGGAAACTTGACTTTTTGAAGTACAAAATTTACCAGTGGGATTTAGTAAGAAGTATCAAAAGGAATCACATCAATGCTAGCACTTAAAAGCCTCCCTAGATTTACTAATGTATTAACCTTTATGTTAGAATTAAACCTAATGCTATGTTGAAGCTTTTTAACATGTAATAAGGATGTTGTATACTGAAGACTTTGGTCTCCAAAGTTTGTTAAAATGTATTAAAATTAACACCAGTTATATAATTTCTTCTCTGTCTCCCTTTTGGTTTACAGGTGTTTTCCCTTACTTTGAAGCACTCAAAATCTATTGTATTGACACTTGTCCATATTTGGTATGTTAATTAGAAGGCACCTTATCATTGAGTAAGCCAGTAAACATTATTTTACTCCACACATTAGAAGTATTCTCTAAATGACTATTTCACAGATCTACTTTTAAACTGAAAAATATTTTTTTTTAAATTGTTTTAAAATTACACTGACAGTTTTCAGAGCAGAGTGTTTGCTTCGAAGATGTCTCTTAAATCAGATTCATCTGCTGATTTCAATCAAAGAAACTCTGCTAAGTGATTGGCTCACATCCAGCAAAGCACTTGATATTTAGGTTCAGAATATATGAGGAGATCCACTGATCTCAGTAAGCTACAGGAATCAATGTATTGGAATCAAATTAAAACAAACAAATAATTTAAAAACAAACAAACAGAAACCCAAAACAAACAACCAACAAAAACTAGCACATTTTACTACTCTTCAATGTAGTGAAAGAACAATGATGTTTCCTCTTTTCCCTCATTATTACTGTTATGTTCCTTTTTTTTCCTAACTTGAACAATTATGAATTAATATTAGGGTCACTATTTTAAATACCAGTGTGCCCTTTTCAATTTTCTGGACTTTATTCCTCAGTTTCACTTCTACTAATTTATGAAATACAAATGGTAAAGCTGTCCATTATCTTAGAAAACTTACAGGAAAAGTAGTCAAAATATCCCCTCAAAAGTGTTAAGGAAAATTGCACGTAAGATTACCCCCACAACATACACACACAAATATACAAATACCTATACACAGACAAGACACCCTTTATGAAACTAAATTGAGCTAAGCAGTCAATAAATGTAATTCTAATTCGAAATTGCTCAAAGATACATTTCTAAAGGATTAAAAAAATATTCTTTCTATGTAAAACTTTTTTTTTTATTTACAGCTCATTATTTTACTAAACACAAATAATTATTTATGCACTTTTGTCATTGTTTAAGACACACTGCACTCTTGCACTTGAATAAGAAATCCTATACTCATTTTGGCATAACAACTTGTTAGTGTCCAATTTATACCATGATATTGCACCATCAGGACTCAGTTTTCTCTTAGTTATGCTACATCACAATGAAACATTGCAAATCCATGAAAGGTTTTAAAATTAAAGCGATAAATGTCGTCCCTCTGGTGTCTGTATTAAGATCAATACTGTTTAGCATCTTCTTCAATTACATAGTGAGACTGAGTGCACCTACAAAGAGTTTGCAGGTGTCACTAAGCTGAGTGGTGTGGTTGTGTCTAGATGCAAATCACCATGTGATTACTTCAAGAACCGTGGAATGTCTCTGCAAAGATCATTTCTGCCCACCAGACAGTAGCTGCCCTGGAATAGGGGCAGGGGTGGGAGCGAGTGTGGTCGAAGACCCTCTGGAATATGCAATAAATATAAGCACATCCTAACCTAATAAGCCCGGGATTGGGTGTGGTAAACAAGTGGGATGCAAAGAGGGGCAGAGGCCACTCTCATGTCAACTGCAAATACACAGAAATATGCATGAAGACTCCCTGAGGATAACACCTGGACACATGTACATACTAAGGGCTAGGAGGAAACTTCAATTTTTAAAAAGCTGTATAAAAGCCCTAAGAGATGCCTGCTCAAGGCGGGGAACATCACTATAAACATCTCAGCCTGGAAGCAGCAGTCCAGGAATGCCTCTCCCCATCCTGCCCTCCACCAAAGAAGGACCATGTGCTAGAAGAAATCCGCTGAAAAACACTACACACTGGAGGCTGCTCAGAGAAGGGAAAAACATCACAGATACTTGGATCTTTCAACACAAGCCAAAAAAGACTTGGACTCTCTCTCTCTCCCCCTTCCTCTGGCCAAATATGGTAATATAATTAATTTCCTGCTCTCTCTCTGTTTCAATTTTTTCCTTTCTCTTTTCTCCTTTCCTCTGTTTCATTTACTTTACCCTTTAATAAGTAGCCTTGCTTTTGATATTTGGCCTAGTTTGTGCCTTCATTTCACACATAGGAATGTTTTAAAAAGTACCTGAGTCTCTCTTCTCCAGACCAAGACATGTTGACACATCAGAGGGATGGGATGTCATCCAGAGGGACTTGGACAAGCTTTGAAGTGAACTTATGTGAACCTAATGAAGTTCTATGAGGCCAAGTGCAAGTTCTTGCATGTGAGTCAAGGCAATCTCTAGTACTAACGTAGGCAGCCCTGTTAAGGATTATACTGGTAGATGGAGAGGCTGTACATGAGCTGGAAAATTACACTTTCACCCCAGCCAATTGTATCTCGGGCTGCACAAAATAGCCTCAACATAGCCAGCAGATTGAGGAAGGTGATTCTGCCTCTCTCATCTGGTTAGATCTCACCTGGAGTACTGCATTCAACTCTGAAATCCTGCAGGTTGAAATAGTACCACTCTGAATCATTTATAGAGAAAAGGCCATAAACTGCAAACCCAGGGAAATGCGAGGAATGCATTTTTCCATTATCCTCAGGCACTGGCTCTTTGTACAATTTTACATATACTGCTTGTTATGATGATATTGATTATAAAGTCAACAGAAGCTTTCATAAGGGACTGCAGATCTCTTTACTACCGCTCTGTAATATTAAAATGTCATTACCAAGTCACCGACTTTCTGCCCTGCTCTAATGTTATTCTCTGATGATTGTCTGCCTGAGCTGAAATTTGAAACTGTCACCCACAGACTTGTAGAAGTGATTCAACTTCACTTATAGCGAAAGTGAAATTAAATATTCATCTCTGGACTGCATTTTGGGTTCAAACTCACTGAAGCTCCTCAAGGCAAAATGTACTTTAGTCATAGATGATTTTTTTCAGTTTTAAAAATTCAGGATGTCTATTTATCAGAGGTGAACAGCCAAATAATCACTTTTGTACATATATATTCTTTTCCCTGCTTAGTGGCGTGCTCCTAATTTTGGCTAGGTAAACTCTCAACATGGGTTAATTTTGGCACACTGAACATCCAGACTGATCTCCGTAACATATAACTGTTCAGATAAAATTAAAATAAATTGTGTAAGAGCTTAAATTCAGAGCATCTAAACCTCCTTACATTAGTGAGCATTTTCAGAAGTAGAAGCCTTTGAAATTGAGGTGAATTACTTTTGCAAATAAGTGATTACTGTCCAGTTAGATAGATGTAGTATCGTAACTTCCAATTTACAGATTCACTTTAGAATTTAGCTATTTTGGAACAAAAAGGGTCTGAGTAAATTAAGATAAAATGTTAAATTCCACTCTAGACAAGATATCTTCTGTATATAGAAAGTGGAAAAATTCACTGATCCAGAAATGTAGAAGCAAAGGATTCTTCCTAACAAGGGAAATTATTTTTTTGGGCAGTTGTGGACAAATTAATGGATAATGGCCCACAGGCTTCAAATTTGGTTCATTTACAGAGCTCAACAGGCAAAACACTTTTGTTTAGTTTTTATATTTTGTTCTCATGATTCTTGCTCTAACAGTGTGAATCTAGCATAAGATTTGGTAGTTTTAAATACTATATTACTAAATTCTACTCAGATACACATTACCTTTTCAGAGTTTCCCAAAGCAGTATGCATTCACACAGTGAAAGAGCAAGACAGATACTGCAGATACCCGCATGGGCAAAGCAGTCAAGAACTTGATAAGCTAATAAGCTCCAGGCAGCCTTAAACTATCCCTATTCAAGCAGCAGAATAGAGTGGAGGCAGGGGAAGCTGGGAAAACAGTTCATGACTGTCCCCCCATGCCCACTCTCAAATGAAACTGAGAAATCTACAAAAATGGCAACATTTAATATCTCCTTTCACTGAGGTTTTTAGAATTGTGAAATCAGAAAAGAAATTTTAAAAAGCATGTGTGCAAATGTTTATACATCTATGTGCCTAAGAATTGCAAACATTTCAGACACTCAACTTCATACGTGTAGAAGAGATTTCCCCTTTAAAATTCATTAGCACAGCATTGCTTTCTCTCAGTGTAAGGTAACTTTGTGCTATACGTTAAAGAGATTTCTGGATATATTTTATTCGTTTCTTCCTTTCTTTACCAGAGACAACGTGAAAAGGTTGAGCTGGAATATAAAATAATTGCCAGTAGGAAGACAATAAAAATGGAAACGTATTTTTTGAACATCAGCAAAATATACGACACATATTCAGGGTTCAGGCTGGTACTGGATTGTATTTGAGCACCACTGGCTTTAATGAATAGTTGTTGACTTTAGTGAATGCTGCCCCCTTTGTGTCTAGAGTAAAATCCAAGCTTTCAATTAAAAGAGTAAAAATGTCAAGAACATATGAGACAATAGCTTGGTTCAAACACAAATTCTAACCTTTCATTTGGATCTTGTAACTTAAACAATGAAATATTCCTGCTAACATGAAATACGCATTTTCGGTTTCTTTTGCTCAGTCAAAAAGAATGAAAATCCCCACCCTAACCTAATCTAGGAAGCTTTAGGTCAACTTGCTATGATTATACAACATTAAGCCTACAGGTGGAATTTCAACATTCCCATTTTTACAGAAATTTCAAACTTCTATTAAATTCACAATCTGCTTTGTTTTTTATCCATATCATACATACAAGTTCTGCTTTTCTAAGATTTTAAAATGTCAGAAGGCTTATGTTTAAATCTATGATATTCATGTTTTTCTTCCTTGCATGACATAACAGTATTTCTCTCCCTAGGCTTCTTATCTATATGAAAGAAGGTCTTGGCCTCCTGCTTTTCCTACCAGTGAAAAGTACTGTGCAGGAAAATTAGTTCTAGATTAAACTTGGCTTCTACCTGAGGAGGTGCTGGAACCAAATTATGAAAGGACAAACTCAAATTACTAATTGCAGAAAATACGTTTCATCTCCGCTTCTTTCCGACAAACATCACAGCTAGAAATATTTAATTATTGCTTAATTATGTTTACCAGAAGCATAAAAATGAACCATAATCTTCCAGAGATGAATCCTGGGAAAGACATATTTTATCAATTCTACCAATGCAAAAAATACAATACTAAACCTTACCTGTCATTAAAGATCCTTTTTTTTTTTTCCCCCCCTATTAATTCATATTCATAACAGGAACAAAGAAATTGTTTGTAGTTCTTCGGGGATCAAAATTCCTACTTAAAATAAAGGGAAACTAGCTCAAGAGGCTACAAGTAACAGTAGTGTGATCAAATTCTTTATCCTCTGGCATCTTGAATTGTCCCTGAGTAATGGCTTAGGCTTTGTCCCTGCATCATTAGTACATTCTTTCAGACTAGGCACGTACATGAAATCCCAGCAGATTTTTTATCTCCAAGGCGAAATAATAAAAAAAACAACTTGTAGCTATTAAATGCCTATTTCATGTGCCAGACAAATTAAATCTTTCATTCTGCAGCTAAGCCTGAATTATCTAAAGATGGATATTTGGAAGAAAGATTGCTTGTTTGTTATGTCACTACTTATAATCTCCCTCCAACTGATTCAGATATCCAGTACAAATCTGTACTACAAAGTGATTCAAGTTTCTGAAATTCAGAAATAGTCCTTGATAATAGATACCCCTTTCCTCAGTTCATGGAATCATCCTATACTTTGTATCCTCTAGAATTCACAGAAAAATAACTATGTTCATGCCCAGTGAGGAACAAAGCTGGGTATCTAGGTATTATAAATACACGACATATCAATGTTTAATGTAATATGTATATTTTTCTCATACATACAGTAATCCTAAAATGAATTTTGAAGATCCCACATTACTTTTATTAAAAAAACAAAACAAACAAAACAATAATAATTTAAAAATCTATCACTCTTGATAAAAGCATTATATTATTTTTGGATGGTCTTATTTTGCCTCTAGATATACTTATGGGCAGAGTAAATTAAGGATTTTTTTTCTGTGAAAGAGGATTAATGCACATTGCCATTTTGCAAATGTAAATAAAAATTACATTTACAAATGTATGGATTCTCTGCTTTCTGTGGTATCTTACAGCACTTTTATTATTATTTGCTTCAGTCTTTATTCCTAAGACCAGCCTCTGTGAACTCCAGACCCTGGATAAAGGAGAGAAACCCTGGAGAAGGGAACACTGACCACTAGTCAATGAAGACTGGGTTAGGGACCCGTTACATAAATTTAATATGCACATGTCCATGTACCCTGATGAGGTACACCAAAGAGTGTTGAGAGAAGTGACAGATATTGTTACTCTATCACTCTCCATCATTTTTGAAAAATAGTGGCAAACAGGAGAGGTGCGTGAGGTCTGGAAGAAATCCAATGTCACTCCAATCTTCAAAAAGGGAAGTAAATTTCACCTCCATCCCTGGAGATACAATGGCTCATTTTGGAGGTCATCTTTAGCACATGGAAAAGAAGAAAGTTATCAGGAGTAGTCAGCATGGATTTACCAAGAGGAGATCATGCTTGACTAATCTGATAGCATTCTATTATGTTGTACGTGAATGGGTAGATGCAGGTAGACCAATGGATGTAGTCTACCTTAATCTTAGCAAGGCTTTTGACATTGTTTCCCATAAGACCCTTCTTAGCAAGCTCAGGACATGTGGAATAGAAGAACAGGCAGTGAGATGGATTAGGAACTGGTTACATAATAGAGTGCAAAGAGTGGTGATCAGTGGTGCCAAGTCCAGTTGGAGAGCCACAAGTGGCCAAGAAAGCCAATGCTATCCTGGGGTGTGTTAAGAAGAATGTTCCCAGTAGATCAAGAGAGGTTCTTCTCCCACTCTACTCTGCCCTAGTGAGGTTCCACCTAGAGTATTGCATCCAGTTCTGAGCTCAAGAGTGACAGGAATATACTTAAGAGAGCCCAATGGAGTGCTACAAGGATGATTAAGGGACTGGAGCATGTGTCTTATGAGGAAAGGCTGAGAGACATTGGGCTTCTTAGTCAGGAGAAGACTGAGAGGGGATTTTATAACTGTTTACAAATATATGAGGTCTGGTTATCAAAAAGCAAGGGACAGCCTCTTCTCAGTTGCATCCTGCAATAGGACAAGGAAGAACTTCTTTACTGTATGGGTCACAGAGCACTGGAACAGGCTGCCCAGAGAGGTTATGGAGTTCTTCTCTGGAAACTTTCAAGACCCATCTGGATGCATTCCTGTGTGACATGTGCTAGATTTTATGGTCCCACTCTGGCAGGAGGTTTGGATGTGAAGATCTCCAGAGGTCCGTTCTAAACCCTAACATCCTGTGATCCTGTGATTTAGGACATAAAGAGAGAATCATATAACTTAACAAGAACTATTACAAGTTACATGTTTAAATGTACGGTAGTTGTGTTAGGATCCTTTGTGATCAAAGAAGAGTACAGAGGTGTCTTAAATGGTAATCTAACAGACAGTACATGTCTCATGATATCTATGTTCTTTCCTTTAGTATAAATATGGTCAAGTATGTCTTGCTGCATAGATTACAGCTAAATTTAAGAACTTTAAATTAATGTAGATCCAGCTAACTCAGACTGTACAAAACATTTTCCTACCACAACATATTTTCTCTCAAATGTTATAAATAAGCTAGTAAAGGTCATCTTTTCTTATACAAAAATATCACTGTTCTATCCTAAGAAATTAAAATCCACTAAAATCAGTTAAGTTATGAAAATTAGTATAATGGCTTGTAAAATAAAAGGCAAAATGAATATACATGAAATGGTACGAACATTCCATACATAGTCAAGAGTTGTATTAAAACTCACAGAAGTCATACGCCATTTCTTTAGTTCATAATCATACTGATTGTCTTAAACGAGGTCTGTTTGGTATTATGTAGTATTCTTTATAATTCAGTGAACAATGTATTAATTTACACAATAATTAAGAAACAAACAAACAAAATCCAACAAAAGAAAAAAAAAGAAACTAAAAGAGAGACCTGACATCTTTTAATTTTTTTTTTTTTTTACTAAGACTGAACAGAGCTGACTGGAAAGAAGTTAGTTTCCCTTTCTTGGAGTGTGGTGGAATGATCACGTCTAATAAAATCACAAGAAGGAGCAAGCTACATGCAAAAAAACCCCATTAGACGGGGATTAATGATCCAGAGAAGTTCTCTAAACCCTGCTTATAAAACATCTTTTGCCCAAGTAAATTTTTCTGTATCATCAAGAACATATACACTAAACTGTCTAAATTCCTGCTTACAAACTGTTATGAGGTTACTAATCTCTGGTTTGTGACTTTGGTATTAGGAGGAATATTGTTTAAGAGATTTTGTTTATAAATTTGTGAATTTCTTACTCAATTACATTTAGATGGATGGACTAGTTTTTTTCCAGGACAATTTTACATTAGTAGCTAACAATTAAGCAAGCTACTTTACCATGATTTCCAAAACTTTTATTCACTTATTAGACTGTAGATTATAATAAAGTTGAAACTTCTATTATCCATTATTGAATAGAGTTAAGTATATCTTATTTCATTAAAATGAACAAACAAACCCATTAGAAAAAAAAAAAAAAAAAAAAAAAAAAAGTTTCCTGGAAGGTGCATTTAGTCTGCCAAAAGAAAATTCACATATACAGACAAAACAGAACAAAAAACACAAAGGTGAACATATGTCTGTTCTTTTTAAAGAAATTATCACAAACAACTGAAACAATAAAACCCAGACAAACTCTAAAGAATAGTGCATTTCATTATCCTAATGGGCTAGTACTCATTTGAGTTGGATTTGACAAAAATTGAACCTTGCAAAATTCAAAGTTGCACATACTGAAAATACACAAATGTTCTTGTAATCAAATTGAAATTTATTATAAGTGACACTGTACACAAGTGTGTATAGTGCAATTTATATCTAGTTATTTTCCCAAAAAATCAGTCCCTCAGTAGCTCAGATTTTATCAGGTGTTGACTTGAACATTAAGCTATTATTGCACACCGTATGTTAATAAGAGAATTTTTACTGGTTTGATATCTGAAAGCCACATGTATATGATATTCAGAAATAAGCACAAAAAGTGTTGCCTTACTCAGAAAATGTGACGACCTGGTTCAAGGGCAACACGACAGCCAGACCCAGGCTGTTCGGACCATAAGCTACAGACATCAATGTGATGGATAACGAATGGCGTTTATTGCAACGTGGCAATGCTTTTTATAGTCTACAAAACGTCACTTCCGTCTGCCTACGTCCTAACTCAAGGCTATTGGCTATAGGGAGGAGGTCTATCTTTCCGTACAACGCGAGATTCTTCAGAACGCCAGACCCTGACTACAACAAAAAAGATGTAAGAAGAGAATTAGAATGCTCTCATTAGAAGAATTCTTTTCCATTTTTCATCATTCTACATTTCACTCAGCCCCTTCTTTCGTTTTTCAGGTGAGTATGTGCAGCCTAACTCTTAGTGATGCAATGGGGTTTACTTAGGGTTAAGGAATTTGCCTAAGCAAATGAGGTTTTACAAACATGGGTGAATTAATATATCTGTGGGGAAAATTATCACCTGCACATTCTTAGCCCACAGCAACTGCAGGTAAACCCATATATTTAGAGTTTCTTGGCAGTGACTACTGTGGAATCTCCCTCTCTGGAGATAGTCAAAACCTGTCTGGATATGTTCCTATGTGATCTGGTATAGATGATTCTGCCCTGGCAGGGGCATTGGACTAGATTACCTTTTGAGGGCCCTTCCAGCCCCTGACATTCTGTCTGTAGTAATTTCATTCTGTATCTAGCGTAATTGTCCTCATTGTTAATTTTCAATGGATCCTACAGTAAAGTGGATTTTTTTTTACTGAACGCACACAAAGATGAAAATTCCAACATAAAGCCTTTTGCTGTAGCTGTTATGATGCTTAGCAGTGGCTACCATATATATCAGCACTTGTGAATCTAAGTATCACAAGACAACAAAATATTAATAATATATTTTGGACCCTGATAAAAGAGTTACAATATAATTTTTCTTTTCTAGTGTTATGTACATCCATAATTTAACTTTGTTATGGTTTGAGGCTAATTTGAATATTCTAATGAGATAAATTAGATCATTGGTTATGAAAAGCAAATAATGATGAAGTCTACATCATTCATTGATTTGTTGAAACAGATACAAAGCCAAAATGTAAATAATTTGCCCCTCTTTGCTCTGGGATACTTTTCTCTTTCACATTCCTTTTGCTCCAGTCCAATTATCTTCCACTAACCTTGGCTAACCAGAAAACAAGTAAGCTTTGCTGGTTGTTTTGGTTTCTGTCTGGGAAGAGAGAGAGACACAGAGAGACAGACAGAGAGAAAGAGAGGTTTTGACCCCCTTCTGGGCAGTTTCTTTGCAAGGGAGGGAATTTGGATTTCTGTATTAATTTCTTATTTGTATATATATTTGTAAATACTTGTAAATATATTGTGTATATATGCTTGTAAATTTAGCTTAGCTGTAAATATAGCTTTATCTTGCTTCCAAGCCATCTGAGCTGATCTGATAAATTTCAAATAGTGGCAAGGGAAGTTCCTAACCCACCAAAAATTTGCACAAGAATTACTGAAAAAAAAAAAAGACAATAATATCAACTACAGTAACTATTACTACAGAATATGTGCCTATCTCATTTTGCATAGATATATTTTATTCTCATAGATGTATTTTATTCATTTTACAAGAAAATATATTCATAATTTAATTCCCTTAGCTTTCCAAACAACGTAAGCTTCATCCTCTCTAGTTTGAATTGGCCAGAAGTCAAAACTATGTGATTTTGCCCTCAACCTATTGAGGGGAAATTGCTCAGACAATTTGGATTTTACAAAATGACTGAAAAACTACACTATCACTTACCTGGACATTTATAATTGCCTATGAAATTTAAACTACATCTTAATGAAGAACATATTTTGTTGTCAACTCAATTTATCTTAAACAACATTTATATAATTTTGTAATCCCCATAGAAGAAATATGCACAACATTGTTGTTCTCAGCACCATGTATGTGCCAATATGAATAAATAAGACTGCCACACTATTTGTTCTTGCAGTTTCTGAATTTGGGAATGAAAAGCTTTTTTATTCCTATTTTTTTTCAATATTGTTATCACTAGAGGTTTAAAGTTTACATCTATTACATAAATAATGTGAATATGAACATGAATATTTTTCCTCAGTAGCCCTTTTATCTTCAGTGATATCTATTCCTGGTACCTGGATGTCTTTTACATAACTTTGTTCTCAAGTAAAATTCCAATGTCCTTGCTCTTCATTTTAGACAAAAAGAAAGAAAGAAAAAAAAAAAAAAAAAAAGCCTATAAGCTCCAGGCATATCAATCAAAAACAAGAGAGTCAGCACAAAGTCTAATAATGAAAACCATGATTTAATAAATCATCCTTCACAGGTTGGGGTCATCTTTTAAAAATTTCTTATCAGGTGCAGCTCAAGATTTCTCAGACTCTCATTCTTCTTTCTTTAATGAAAACAATAGAAAGGATGTCAGCATACAAATGATGTGACCCTCTTTAGCTTAAAAATATCCTGAAAATAAAATTATTATGTTCTGCTTTGTCCTTGAACGTGGAAGTCAGGATTTTTACCTCCCCTCTCACAAAGTTCAATAAAAGAGTTTCTTTCATAGCTCTATAATGAAATAAAAGCATCTAACCATAGGAGGATGTAATTTAAAACTGTAATTTTAAAGAATTTGGTGCTATAGATTTTCTCTACTGCCAGTATCTTGTATAAAACAGTTTGTAATTGCTTAAGTGGCTTTTGTTACCACACATCCTTAAGCAAGCCAGTAGCCCTCTGTTAATGGAATTACATATTTTTATTTCCATCAACAAGTTTAAGTGCATTACTTTAGATTTCAAGTCATTACTGTAGTATGGAAAAAATAAATCCTTTGATTTGTCTTTCAAGCCTAAAACAATTAAAAAAAATAGTATGGTTTTCAATCTCTGCTATTAGAAAGCAGGTTGTTTTGCCTTCACCTTCTAAACATGATGCCTCACTGCATTTCTGTAGTGGTTTAAGTTTTATTGGAATATTCTAATAAAATAAATCTGCACAGAATCTGAATGAGCAGGGCATTGGTTGTAAAAAGAAAAACAATTATAAATTCAAAGTATAAACAATTTATTCTTCTTTGCTTTTGGGCACTGGATCTGTTTGCTATTCCTTCATTTCTCTCTCTAATCTCTTCCACTAACTTTGGCTGACCAGACAACACATAAGCCTTGCTGGTTGTTTTCTGTCTGAGGAGAGAGAGGGTGGTGTCTGTTCCCCTTTGGCTTTCTTTGTTTGGGTAGGAAGATTGTATTTCTGTATTATTTCTTAATATTATATAATCGTAGATACATGTAAATGCATTTTGTATATATATTTGTAAATTTAGCTTTGCTGTAAATATAGTTTTGCTGTAAATATAATTTTGTCTTACTTCAATTACTGGTGAATTTCAATTGGGAGAAGGTTCCCTACCCATCACAGTTTTGGTGGTTTTACATTTTTATAGCTTGGCGTAGCAACAACTTTCAAGTTTCACTTTTATGTTTTTCACACAATCTAATCTACTCCCTCATGAAACAAGTTCCTCCTAGTAGAAAAAGTGTGAGAAATCAGATGTATGAAAACCTATGGGGAAGAATAAAAAGGAAAATAAAAAATAAAATTAGAAAAGGCATTAAAAAAAGGTCTTTTCAGTCTATAGAACTGAATGAGAATTATCCCTCAAATAAGACAGCTTTAAAGAAGCATTGCAAGACAGCAGTAATATCTGTCTTACTTATTTGTGCCTGTACTGTTCTGTAAACAAAACTTGGGTCATGCTTTGCTATTTACTGCAATTTGAAAAGTTTCTATGTTAATATGGGATGGATCATGATAATTTGTTTAGTTTCACTCTTAGAGGAAGATACAGATTCTTTGGATATATCTGTATTGCTGGCTGAGATGCATCTTTAAAAGTAGATAAAGAGGTGTAACAGAAGGATATTAATGATGCGAGATAGGATTTTTTCAAAATTAACATTGTTTATTCATTTTGATATTCAGAACTCTCACCACCTGCCCAGTAATCATTTCATAACGATTGGTTCTGTGCAATGGTCATAGAAACATTATATAAAGGAATAACAGAATCTGGAACACTTAAGAAATAACTAGCAATAATACAACAAACCTTAAATTCATTTGAACTGGAAAGAGGTTCTTGCAGTCAATTATACTGCTTGCCCACTAGATGGACTCAATAAACTCCTTACTGCTTAAGGCAGAGACTTGGATTCAATTAGAGAATTACAGAGCTTTGTTAAAGAGGCTTTGAGTATTTACTGACAAAAGTTATTTTCTGAACTCCCAGGACTAACTAGAGTTCCCAGACAGTACCCAAACACTTGCAGGGAGTTCTGTCGGTGTCTCGTCAGCCATTGAAGCTTCTGGTTCTTCCCAGGCTCCAATGAGGGTGTGGAGAGAGAGGCAGACTATCTCTGGCCTGGCCTTGGTTCATCTTGGCTCCAGACTTGGCAGAGAGGCCTGCAGGTGTAGGCAAGATGTCATATGGATGTGCAGATGGACAGACATGGAGGCACCAGATAATTTCATTTTTCTTTCCTGCAGTTGCTTCTCCCATCACCAGAGAGGAAGAGTAGAAAAACATTTTTGGACAAGCCAGGATATGTTTAGGGCTACTTTGTCCTACTTTGGCCTTCCATGACAAGAGGGCAAAACTGCAAGAATAGATCAAATTTTATCTAAGTAAGCTGTCTGAAATAACATGTATGTGAACTGGATCATGCTGGCTGAACTATATACCACTCTTTACGAAACAACACTGTCACTAATTGCCATGAGAAATAGCAAGCTTTAAATGCTTTCTTGAAAGTACTAAGGTCCTTTCAGTGATATCACAAATTAAAATTTTGTTCTTGCCACTTACCAAAGAAATATAACTAGCACAAAAATTCTTAAGATGTTACTACTGAATTTACACAAACATCTTGAAAGCTTCTTAATGCAGGATAGAAAATGGTGCTAGATATACACAGAGAAGCAACTCTGGTCAAGATGATCTGAAGTTTTATCACAGAAATCACAAAAATATTCAGGTTGGAAAAGATCCTTGACATCATCAAGTCCAACCAATAATCCTGTTCTACAAAGTTCACCCCTAAACCATATCCCCAAGCACCACATATAAACAAACTTCAAGCACATCGAGGACTGGTGACTCAACCACCTTCCTGGGCCACTCATATTCCAATGTCTAACCACTTTTTTTGTGAACTTTTTTTTCGTAATATCCAGTCTAAACCTACCCTGGTGCAGCTTGAGACCATTCCCTATTCTATGGCTAATTACCTGTGAAGAGACCAGCACCAATGTCTCCACAATGTCCTTTCATGTAGTTGTAGAGAGCAACGAGGTCTCCCCTCAGCCTCCTCTTTTTCAAACTAAACAGTCCAAGCTCCTTCAGTCACTCTTCATAACATGCCCAAAACTGAACACAATATTTGAGGTGTGGCCTTACCAATCCCAAGTACAAGTGGACAATCACCTCCTTACTCTTTCTGGGCACAGCATTTCTAATACAAGCCAGGATGCCATTGGTTTTCTTGGCCACCAGGGCACACTGCTGCCTCACATTCAACTGCTTGTCAATTTGAATCACCAGGTCCCTTTTGGATAGACAGCTTTCCAGCCACACTTCCCCAAGCCTGCAGCATTGCTTTGGGTTATTATGACCCAAGTTCAGGACCTGGCATTTGACCTGACAGAAATTCATCCTGTTAACATTGGCCAATCAACCCAATTTAAGTCCCTCTGCAGACTCTCCCCTACCCTCATGCAGATCAATACTCCCACCTAACTTGGTATCATTTGCAAACTTACTTTTGGCTCCAGGTTTAACAACCTCACCTTTCTCAGCATTCCTTTGTAGATTTTCCACTCCTCTAATCATGGTTCTCCTCTGAATCCACACCAACAGGCCCATGCCTTTCTTGTACAGGAGGCCTTGGAGATGTAGTACTTCTGGTGTGGTCTCATGAGAGTGGAGTAAACTAAAATCACCTCTCTTGACCTGTTGGCCATGTATCCTTTCTCTGCAGCCCAGAATACAATTTGTCTTCTGGGCTGCAAGTGCGCATTGCCATGTCATATTTATTTTCATTCACCCTGTATCTGAATGGCTGCTTGTATGTAAATCGTAATCTTACAAATTATGGAATTATCATCTTTTGAATTAGTATGAGTGCATACTCCTCAAAATTCACAATAGAAAGGCAAATCTTACTCTAGGTAACTCCAAAGTTTGGTGCAAATCAGTTGGTCTATAAGACAGGCTGGGAATAAATATTCTGTGATTCATAGTGAAAAAAAAAAACCAAACAACTTGTAGTTAGGAACTGATAACCTTTATTCCTTTTCTAAATGAAATGCAGACATTTAGAATTTAAGTTCCAGGCAAATATGCACTCCATCAGTCTCTGATATTAGCTGAAAAGACAGGTATATAACCTCACAAGACAAATTCTGTCATGAAAGTTTTTTGTGTGCCAACAGACCAGCACTGATCCAAACCTAGAATACTGTGCTCAGAGAAATACACTTACTGTTGCTTTTGTACTCCGTTTTTTAAAGAAGGATTTCCTGTTTAATCAGGACTATCTAGTGGATTCTATTATTTATATATATTTTTTTAGATCTATTCTGAGGCTAGTGTTGCTAAGCTGGCAAAACAGGATGGTATTAAAAGAAATTAACTGATCCTTCCCAAGGCTAAAAAAAAATATTTTTTTAATATTATAAGAATTCTTTACATGTCATCATAATGTGATTTGAATCCCTGTGTTTTAAAAAGAATTAGTGTATCAAAAAAGATTACTTCTCTTTTCTCTTTCTCATTTATTACTAACCTAAGGAAGTATGTAATAA
This sequence comes from Psilopogon haemacephalus, assembly GCA_013396835.1. Taxonomy (NCBI): domain Eukaryota; kingdom Metazoa; phylum Chordata; class Aves; order Piciformes; family Megalaimidae; genus Psilopogon; species Psilopogon haemacephalus. Next base: position 81,139 of record VWZI01009980.1, read on the forward strand.
TTCAATTTAATTTATATTTCCCTGAAGAAGTGCAATTCAATGGATAATACATGCAGAGCTTCTGTATTAATAATACCCAGCTGGAGACAGTAGAATACATATGGTACATAGTGGTTACAATTAAGTAGGAAGACCTGAGACAGAGGCATTTATATTAGCTGCTTTTTACTGCTTAGGAAAGTAATGGACCCTAAGGCAAAGCTGAGGGACTTCTTTATCTACTATGATTAAAACTACTGATAATTCCCAAAGTGGTAGGTTCAGCTGCTGTTCCACATTTTATTGCTTAAGATATTAATGAGAAAACAGAAACACTGCCTGTGCTATTTAGTTAATACCAGAGGCCATATTCCATTTGCCATTTTGTCATGATTGGTCTACATTACTATATTGATTTCATATTTTATGAAATGTTCCTTGGCTTACCCCATCTACTAAGAGAGCATTACTGGCATGGCAGGTCTTTTGTGATACCTGAAAAATATCTTTGCTGTGACTGATTCTACAGTTTCATGAGTTTCTACCCATCAATATTTGGGTATTAATCCAAGAAAAAATAAAATTTGCACTTTAGACTAAAATATTCATTCCACAAATGATATATTGACTATTTGTAGAAATATTGCAACAGAGTACACCAGAGAAATGCCACGCACAAAGGAGAGTGGCAGCACAGTCTTCTCTGTAATCATTACACTTAAATTATGCTTGACACTGATCTCCAGTCAACACAGACTTATTTAATACTACGAGTTATCCTTTCAAGTGGGATCAACAACAAAATATTCCATCTAAGCGTCAACACACTGGAAGACCAAAGATCACTGGCTCAGTCAGCCACATATAGCCTGAAGCCAAGCAATGAGAGCTGAAGCATACTAGAAAGGATGAAATAAGTTCATCATGCTGTAGTGTTTGACCATGAGGAACAGTCATGATAGTAACCCAACAGAGTGGTTGCTTGGAGCATGCAATAGACAAGAATATCAGACTTGAAAATGCACTTCTGACTGGCAACAATCCAATAAAATTCTAAAGAGCATGTCTAACTATTTAGTAAGTTAAGATTATTACTCTGTCTTCCTAAACACAGGAAGTCTTTTGCTGTTATTTTGCCATATTGCAGCTCTTTGACCATCTGCCTTTTCATGGTAATTGTTCTAATTTTATCTTCAGAAAGATTTTTTGACAGACGTCCTTTGTTTCTATCCTGTGTGTGATGCTCTTTTATATGTCCAGTTGGTAAAACAATACATGATTTTTGAAAATCCAACCAACCAACCAAAAACACCCCACATTACTGGTTTGAGAATGTCTGAAATCCTGAAAAATAATTCACGTTTTAATTTAAAATTAATCTTTGCACAAGCGTTCTCGTATATAACCAAGATCATAAGGACACACCTGTAGACTGAAATAATTCACTGAGTGAAGATGTGTCAATTCTCTATGTTCACAGGACAGAAGAAACACCTGAACATGTCATATATCTAGTAGCTATCTCATTATTCCCATTATATCTCTAGAGTGGTAAAAATACAGTACTGTAAAATAAGGGCTTAGTATGGTTTTACATGTATTTACAATACCTATAATCGTGGTTTCATGCATTTACTCTGACAGTCATAACATAATAAAAAGGCTATAATAATAATGTGTTGGGAGCATAATAAGGTTCAAAGATAATATGAGACTATTTGCAGTGAGACAGATAAGAGATTGTCCATTTCTACAGTTCACCAGCTAGCTTGCAAGTCACCCTGTCTCAACAAATGGCCACAAAGTCAGGTTTCCTGATTACCTATAAACTTCTCAACTTTCTTCAGCACCAACACTCTAAAAGGACTGCAAAATGAGACCCCCACACCAGATTAAATATGGTTACATATGTCTACAGAAAATTCCAGTCATGACAGGAACAAGTTTTCAAATGAAAGGCTGTGGCTTTCACTAAAATAACCATTACAGAAATCACAATTTGCTGTCACTCTTCATTAACCAAGAAAAGTGAATGGCTCTAGATTATTTTCAAAGGTAAAATTTTAGAATTTTCAGGATTGGCAGAAAAAAACCCCCAAACTTCACCAATGAAACCGAAATATGTTATTTCTCAAAATGCTATGATAGATAGATCAATAGATGGATAAATAGATAGATAGACAGATAACTTATGCAATATAATATTTCTACAGATTTCATAGATATATGTCAATGTAATAGTAACTAAACTCCATGTATATGTTGAAACTACCTGTTTGTTTATTCTATTTTCTGGAAAATGCCTTCCTTTTTTATTTTCTTTTTACATTGCAAAGTTTGGGGGGGGGGTTGTTCTGTTGTAATGGGGGTCAAACAAATAAAGTTATTTTAATTCTGATTTAACTGCATGGTAAGCCACGTATTTTAATTTCTCTGACAATTCTCAGATCTCTTCACAATATGGCTGTGGAGAAGGGACACGGCTCAGATTCGAGTTTCTTTTCAAGACAGAAATACTAACATGTTTAAGCTGCACAACTTAACTCTTTTCATTTGATAGATTAGTGGCAGTCCCATTAAAATAAGATATATGGTTTTACATTAGCCTGACAAGGGATTACACTAAATAAAATGTTTTTGACTGGCAAGAGTTTCCTATTACTCAATTTGTCCTTTGCTGCCAGAATCAGGATATATAAAGGAATATAACATGAAAAGTCTTTGTCCTCAGGCTCCTTGAAATTACTTGGAGGCCATCAATCCTGAAATTCATATGTATTCTTCATTTAGGATTTACTAGTATGTTGTTTTCTAATCATGCTAATACTAACATTTAAATGCATGTATTTCTCAAAAATAAATACCATTCTGATTGATAATTCACTAAAAACAGTTCTATATGGACATTTCTGCATGTGCACAGAACTATGCTTTTATCTCAGATACTCACCTAAAAATAGACATTTTGTCATTCAACATATTTTTCCTATTAATTTTGTGGTTTATTCTATTTCTCTGCCAAGCAAGAAGGTGAAGACTAATGAACTTAGACTGTTCCATATTATTTTTCATCTAAAATGTTATAGTGGAAATGGTCAGTTAACAGCTTTGCTGTCACATGGATACTTCTTGGTCTGGTGTCTAATGTGAACAGAGTTACATCACACACCAGTTCTTGTGACCTTCAAAGAATTCAGTCTTTGCCACACAAACTAAAGAACCTCCATAAACACAGAAAGCATTATATGGATGACCAAAATAATCTGTCGATTTTAAATGAGCCAAAAGTAAGGTTCCCACCTGCTCAAGAAAGCATACAATGTGTGTCCTAATTGGAAATCACTCTTGCCAATTCTTTTCCTACTTTGTGGAAAGGACACATCAGAGTTCACCATTTCCACACTGACAGCTGATACAGCCACAAGCAAAATCTAAAATAAACCAAACAATCCCACAGAGTCTTCCAGGCCATAGATACAAAGCATTGCTTCTTTATCTCACAGAAGAGAAACATCAAATTTATGTGGTTCAGAGAGGTATAAAGTAAATCAGAATTAAATCTACATTTTGTACATCTTATCCCTGGTTTTGAATCAGCAGCTCAAGCAGTTGCTCAGTTTCCATGGAGTCAGAGGTTTCTGCCTTACCAAATCAAAAGTGTGAAATAATTATGCTTTACATCTAACAACTCAAGTGGGTTCACACTGGCTACCCACTTGTAGACACTGAATATCTAACTCCTTTGATCCAACTATATTAGCTCATTAAGCAATATTTTCTCAATAATTTTTGTATGTAAACATTGAACAAAAGGCTAAATATTGTATCAAAGAAGAACTGAGTGCTGCACAGCAGGGTTTGATGATAGCAGCCAATTGCCTCCCCTGCAGTTGGAAGACAGCTTGGGTAACTATTCCAAAGATTAATGAGCAATCAGCTCTAAATTAAACCAAGACCTATGTTTAAATCTTTTTCCCTCGCATTCTTTACAAGCCTGAATTTGAGTTACGCTCAGAGATAAAATGCAGCATTTGGCTTTTTGTGTTGTAGAAAATTATTAGCAGATTAAAAAAATCGGTAGTTTAGCATTTCCTTCACATTTTTCAGCTTTTATTTTCCCAAGAAATGAAATGGACTGTGGTGAATTTTGCTGCTTCTGCACCAGGCTATAAACAGAAGTTTCCTGACAGTCATGTCTAGAAACTACACAATGCCATCTTGCAACCAGAACAGAAGTATTAGATGTATTAGCCTATTAGACTCACGACTATCCTGATATGTCACTTTCATACTCAGCTCAATTTTTAACTACTGGCAAAACATTTGAGTAGTATGAAGCAAATAGTATACTGAACAATGTGGAGAAACATAATTGAGGGCTTTTCAGCCAGTCAGTACAACTCATTTTGCAGCCTCTGTAACTCTGCACCTTTACCTCTGCATCTGTTCAGTTTCTACTGCTGATACTGCTACATAGTACTGATAAGGTCAGTTGTCAGGTACACATACATACAAGCATGCAATGGTAGTTATATATAGTAAGCACCAAAGTAGATTCTTACAGAGTATCAATGCAAACATGAGTGCTTTTTGATAGATGGCAGAACTACCAGAAATTAGTTTCTTACATGTTTCTGTTATAATTGCCTAACTATTCTTTCTTTCCCTTCTTCCTCCCTTAATTCCATACTGAAATCATGAAGCATAAAAAGAGAATAAAAAGGAATTACCTCAGAGACTGAAAAAAAAAAAAAATCAGAAATGTGAAAGTTAGAAGACAACTTTCAGGACATACTAATTTTTGTGTCATTTCCTCCTGATAGTGTGAATTTGTCCCTTTTATTCTATCCACAGAATCAAAGATACCTGCAAACAAAAGGTGTGTTTTTTAAATTATTCTTTTTATTACATAAAGAGAAAAGTCACAGAAGATAATTCCAATGAGTTTAAAACTGCTGAAGGTCTAAACATGTTGAGATTAATTAAGGTGTTTCAAATCAGAGAGTCAACAGGAAGAGGAATGTAATGTATCGTGGTAAGATTTAGGGCAGGGAGGGGTGAAGTTATCACAGTGGTTAACAGTCATTTCGATACTCAGTTGCAATTACATCATGTGCCACTGACATTCAGAAATGGATTCTCCCTTCTTACTTCCCAGTAGATCTCAAACATTTTTTAAAAAATAACTATGTGAAACAAAGCAAACAAGTTGCATTACATTTTTGTACCTTCTTTTGTTCAAAAAGTTGACAGTAAAATGTAAAAGTTTGCTTGGGTTGTTTGTTTGTTTTAAAGTTGTAAAGAGCCTCCCAACAAACCATATTTTATGCAATGAAAAAACCCACTTGTGAAAATCAGAACTGTTTCACAATTCAGCTGTTACAAGTCAACCAGGTGACGGTGGTTAGATAAAATACAATATCTATTGTGGAATTCAGCTACTCTCTGTAAACACACTCATGAGCTTTGTGAAACATATAAGAAGCAGCACTTCTGCCAACCTTATTTAATATACTTAGTATTGACAACATGCTTAATATCATACAAATAATCAGTTGAACCTGGTTTATACATGGCTCACCCACACTGGGTAATGGACTTCTGAGCAGGAGTACTATGTTTTCTTTCTGCCAGCAGGACTGGGATACAGAAACTTTATATCCATGTTAATTTTCCTGTCAGGAGTTGCCAGTTAGGTATAGAACTGTAAAAAAAATGTTTTTGGTTTTTCTAGACCCAAGCTATTCCAGTTTAGGAGATTTTATACCAAACTCACCTATTTCTAGATATATGACTGCAGGAAAAACAAAACAAAAGAAAAGAAACCCCAAATTGATGTATGACTTGTTTACAGCCATCACCAAAGATAAGACAAGAGATAGTGTATTTATACCTCGATTTTTTTATGTGCCACCATCCTTTCCACTTCTAGTTTCATGTATAGTTTTCCATGCATGTCTAGGTTCAGTACAGAAATCATGCAAATGGGAAGAAAACATCTCTGTATTACACAGTTTTAAAGTGTTTTCTTGGAAAACACTGCATGTTGGAAGAGTACCACACTTCTTCTGAAAGTAAGCAAATTATGGTATTTTCATATAGCTCAATATATGGAATATTTATTACTGGTAACTTAACTTTTCCCATAATAAGATAATGCTAGCAAGTTATTTATCCATCACTGTTTAGATATGTAAACAATAAATATGAGTCATAAATAATGAGACAATCATGAACAAGTTTTAGTTCTTGAAAAGCTCTTATTCATGTTATCATCATGTTAAAGAAATTACTGTGCTATAGTCAAATAAGTAGAAAGTAATGGAAAATGAAAAAAGGACTTGAATTTTCTGTGATGGAGCTTCAGAATTTAATAAGTAACTATGTTGTACAATGGTTATTAATTTCCTTTAGAACCAAATATGTCCTTTTCTAACACACATTATAGTATAGTTTTGATTTTAGTATTTGTCGCTTCTTGATGCTTATTTACTTTGTGTGATTTGTTATCCAAACATGTCAAGAGTAAACTATTTTACAAGATTGTTCCTGCCATTACAGAGAATTTTTAGAAATGTAGTCTGTTTCTCCTATATATTATGATTGAAAGATTGACAAATTTGTTGACTTATTTATCTAACTACCCTGCTTAATAAGAACAGTAATCTATATGCTTCTTTACTTAGTGCTTTATTGACATGTCTCAGTCCCATTCATCACCTCTGTCTACAAATGGTCAGTTCTGAAGGGCAGATCAGTCCCAAATTCCCAGAGGAGGCACAGATGAGACATACAAGGAAGAGAAAAAGAACCAGAAACACTACTAAAGGAAAGAAGACAGAAAGATTGAGTAAACAACTGAATTAAGAAGATATTAGAAGAACATGCAAAAAAAGCATTAATGAGAACAGAGAAGGTATAAAGCGTAAGATTAGGAACTTATAGAACAGCTATAGAGATAGGTCAAAGAAGGAAAGAGGAAAAAAAGAGAGAAGAAAAGCAGATGAAGAAGAAGGAAGTAAGAGTAGCAAAGCTGTTAAAAATATATCAGAATTTCCCTAGACTAAAATTAAAAGAAAGGTGTCAAAAAGAAAGGTAAGAATAAAATTAGTGGAGAGCATAAAAAAGAAAGGACTTCGTAATGAAACACCGACAAAGGAATTTATGTAGAAATGTAAATGAACTGTTTAAATGCATTGGTTGCAGTAGAATTTATCCCAACAGACTAAGATACCACCTTCAAAATGTAATCCCAACATCACCTGCATTAAGGACCAAATAAATTATGTCACTAAATGAAAAGGAAGTAAAGTTCCATTTACCTGTACTGCTTACCCTTAGAAAGGTAAGACCATTCACCTGATGCTGAATCATATTTTAATGAATGCACTTCAAATTCACAGGATTACTTATATTTCACACACAGCTATCCTAAATATCTGTTTACTAACATGGCCCATGATCTCCAGCTTTTTTGAAAGTTTATGGCCAAATTGTTGATAATCAGGTTTCTTACTTGAAAATTAAGCATTTTGTGAACATTACCTGAAATTTAGAGCTCTTTTCTCATGGGAGTTTATAAGGAATTTGAAAATATATAGTTAACAGAAAGGTTAATCAAAGGGTAATGGTTCTTATGACTGAGCAGAATGGATAGAAAGTAGGGACACTAGTAGTTTCTCCACATGTTAACTCGTTTCAGCTAGATGTCTCTGAGGGCTGTAAAGTGACTATTCTACCTCTGCTACTCAGATGAAAACAATTGAGGGACACAGTAGTGCACTAGTGTCTAATCAATTTGACATCAGTTGAGTAAAAAGTGCAAGAAGCTATATTTAAGAAATAAAAAGTGATGTATGAAAAAATTATTACACAAATTAATCTAAACAGATGCTGAAAATGAGTAATCAACTATGAAAATATCTGGTAAAAATGTTACCTTGAAAAAGTTTAAATCAAGACATTAAATATTCTAGTAATTGTAGATATACTGATATTTTACACAATTATAGCAATCAGAATAGAATATTTAGAGGGCAGAATAGGGAACCAAACACAGATAAACTAGGATAAGCCAATGTGTAGCTGTGTTAACGAAATACACAGTACATTTCATATTCTTTCTAACATCCCTGATAAACACATTCATTATCAGAATTTTTAATCAGCTGCCAGAACACTAGTCTGTTTTCAGTTTCCAAACAGAGAATGTAGGCATCTATGTGATTTCTGTACTACCAGATGAAATTGTGCAAATTCAGAACAGCCAAAACCTGTCAATTTTAAGACATTCTGGAAAAGGTTGAGGGTGGATTTGAAGACGTAGCATCTTCAGCAAAGCTGACTTAAATTTGACAAAAGGATTAGGTACACAATAATCACTATAATTTGAGGTCTGGTTTTTTGTTTTTTTTTTACTCTCCTTTCTCCCTGTATCAGCCAAGCACATAACTTACATTTCTGTGATGAAAGCAAAAACATGCAAAAAAAATTAAATTATTAAACATTGCTAGGATAACTATGCCCACTATCAACACTTTGAAAAATTTGTTAACCATAACTTTCACAGCTCACAACTATTGACTGCTATCTATTAAAAAAATTACTTTAAGATTTTTTTTTTCCTGATGGACATATTTCTAATCTTACAAAGGTAATATCAAAGCAAGCTGTTCTACACACAAGATTCAGAGTTTGAAGACATTTTTCTGTTTTACACTACTAATACAGGAATTTAGTTTTTGGCTTCTTGATCTATGGCACAGGAAAACCTGAAAAGTTCCAATATTAGAAGAAAAGGGTACATTTGCACTTTAATCACTTGTCTGGATTTACTGTACATAAATCAGACATCCAAACCCTATTGGCATATCAGAAATAATAGTCATAGATTCTTACTGACAATCTTAGGTATTATGTGCTTTATCTCACAGAAATTTATGCAACCTGATATTGAGGGCTTTTTTTTTTTTTTTTTTTTTTTAATTCTCTTTAAGTTTTGATTGATAATAAATGCAAGAAGAAAGAATAAACTTAAACTTTGTGATTTGTTGGAAATAAAATTATATAAATTATAAAAACAAAACTCAGTGGCAAAATACTGTACAGTACTGCTAAGGAAAACCAACAATAGCAAAGAAAGTATATAGAAAATACAGTTATGCACTGAAAATAGCAGATACACCTATCTGACTGTAGATATACATGGGATTTACTTAGTCCAACCCAGGACTGCTTCATGTCCATATCACGTACTGACACAGACTGACACCCACTAATCCTCCACAGAGCATTTTTAATGAAACTGCATCACAATATTGGCAAACTTTCAGGAAATAGATGTCTTAAAACCGCTGTTGTGTAATTCGATGGATCCTATACAAGTGGTGCTCAGTCTCAGAGCACTGAAAGCCAGTATTAGTGTGAGATTTAGTTGTTGATTCTCTTTATTTATGTAAGTGGAAGCAAAACACTGTAATTACTGGTTATTCCTTAGGGAGGGGAGGAGTGGGATGATCCTCAGGACAGTAAGTTGCCCTTTGATTTTGGAGTATTAAGCTATGTAAATATGGGAAGTGTGTTGAACTGTTCTCTGTGTTAATACCGTATCACCTTACTGCACATTTATAATTGACATATCTATGTTTCTAATTTCTTAACGTTTACATTGAGTTTTTGTGGAATATTAAGTTTACATGTACACATTGAGTTTTTTGTGTATCACAAATATCACCTGATGGCAAAAATCCTTCTCAGTGCAATGACCTCTTTATACCTGGCATAGATTAGAAGTATAAAGTTGATAGAATTAGACTCAAAAATTATGTTTGAAAGTTAAATTAAAATCATGCAAAATTTTCATCATCTTCAGAAAACTCAGGAGCATCCACTTTACAGTCTAATATTTCTGCCTAGTTTGTCATAAAAAGAATACCAAGAGATGGATCTGACACACAAACTTAGCATCTAGATACATTAATTTTAAAGCTATATAGTATTATTTTGGTCAGTTATTTGATCTCACATACAAAACCATTAGAGATTTGCATCCCAACCTGTTTTTCATACTTACTTCTGTATGTAAGAATGCATACTAGGTTTTAATAAGTTTTATATTTGTTCATAAATAGTACTAAATAGTGGCTAAATACCTTTACTTTCAACAAAGGATTGATCATTACCAATACAAACATTTGGTATAAAAACACAGTAAACATGGAGTGTTCTATAACAACCTTCATTCTTTTCAGAGTTCATTATAATTATTTGACCTAACAGAAATTAGTCTACCACATATATCTTTAGCAGTTCATGATATTTGCTAAGAGGTCTCTCTACTTTTTCTTTTTCGTAAAAAATCCCAAAAAACAAAACAAAACAAAACAAAAAAAAAACACTAGTCTCATTATTCCATATAATTTTTCTCACTTCTATTTTGAAATCACTGTTTAAAAAAGCCATTAACCCAGACTACTGAGTTCAAATAATATCCATCTGAAAAGATATGACAGTCTACAATTTTCCCCCCAGTACACTGTAACTACTCTGCTTGGCAGATAATTTTTGAAACAGCTCATAACTCCCATTAAGAAAATAGTATCTCTGTTTTTTCCAAGAACATCCTTGTAAAACCTCCATCATTTGTACAGTCTGTGGATCCTATAGCTAGGTAGGGATTGAAATCTGTCTGGAAGTCACTAATATTAATTCCACAAAGGAGTGGAAAAGTCAAATGGTGCACCATTGCCAAGGCTTGAGTGGCACTGCTCCTGCACAGTCAGCTTCCCTGGGGACTGATTGCTACCACAGCAGCAGAGAATCTTTGCTAATCTCCTCTAACTGTTGTTGACCTATCTTTGCCAACCCCTCCCAAGTACATAATAAATCAAGCACATTTCACATGAAAAATGAAGTAATTACTCGGTGAATCCAACGGCTAATTGCACACGGAAGCCTCTGGGAGATGTGAGACAAATCCATGTCAGATTTTGAACGGCAGAGAAAAAGGAAACTAAGTTAATAACCTCTCAAATACCAACAGACTGAGAGGGATTGAAATGTACCATTTCTTTAGAGAAACCAATACTCTGCTTAAGAGAAACAGAAAATTCTAGCTAACATAGTTTAGCTTTACAGAAACAACAGGAGTGACTTTGAGGAAACACTGCACCAAAAGCAATCACCTATGAGGCTGTGTTTACTTATGTCAGATATCATTATTACATATTATTTAAAGTAACCTCCTCTTTTTTATATCCTCTTTGTTTTCCACCTGCTCTGCAATGGGTACTTCCGAGTCTTATAATTCCTCATTCAATTTAATTCACTTCACTTGTCGTCTCTTTCCCCAGCTGCTCCCTTGATTGCTCCTTACCCAGCCAAACCTTCCCCAAACTCCCATTACCAATGTATTTCTCTCACTGCTCAAATGCCACATACTCGAGGTAGCCAGATTTTCCTGCCTTGTTGTGGAAGGAAAGGAAAAAAAGTGATGGGGACAGAGAGAATGCAGGTGAAAGATACAGATTCCCTTGCTCTCATTTAAGTTCCTTGTCAGCCTCTGCTCAAAGCAGTTGCATCAGGTATGATTAGTTTCATCCTTGCAGCTCTGACATGAATGAATTATTTCTGTCATATTTGAGCATAGTATCTCATCATGTTGATAGTAAGGGGAACTGTAAGAAACCAAAATGCATGCAGTGCTTTTTTTTCAGAGGTGACAGAAGTGAAGTCCTGTTAAATATCTACTGAACATATGTGCTTTTTCAATTTGGCCAGATTTGCTTGGACTGTCAAAGGATAACAAAACAAACAAAAATATCTAAAAAAAGCCATGACACAAATGCCACTCCTCTGCCAAATTTCAAGGTCACTTAGAATGTAGTTTTGAAAAACAACACACTTTTCTCCAGCCTAGCTGCTGGAAACAACTGAACCATTTTGGAGGACTTTTTTTCAAGTTCTTGTCCTGAGATGACTATCTGGCACTGAAAATTTTAGCCTGAACAGTTACAGAACCTGCCAAGCCTCCTATGTTTAGTGTGAGACACACATTTTCACTTATTTCCTAGGTGCTCCCATAGCAGTTACCTTCATCTCGTATCTCACAGCGCAGTGCTGAGGTCTTGCCCACAATTCAAAACACCATCAGCAGGATGGTGATGGTGACAGGGAGGGGGTGAACAAGTGATGGGGGATTGTGTTCTGGGTTTCTTTTTTTGGTTTTTTTGGGTTTTTTTTGTAATGAAGGGGAAGAATATAAAAAGAAAAATAAAAAGCTCAAAATCAAAACCTATTCAGTTGCTTCGTTAAAAATGTGGCATACTTTAAAATTGTAGCAAATTTTGTAAATTAAATTTGGATGCCTGTGCTTCCCCTCTTTTCATTAGTTAGACTTCTCAGCAGGGTATCCAAACCTAGTTACACCCAAGGAGATAGTACTATGAGGGAAAAAATACCAACTGCAATCTCTGACCTGAAATAAAGCACATTTAGACTCCAGAGGGTTAGATTAAAGATTTTAGTTCAGCAGTGGAACTTCAAGACTTTTTAAAAGTAGAAAACAGGAGACAATTGCCCAAGAGTTATAATGTTTTAATACAGAAAAATCTTCAAAAACAAAAAGCACAAAGCTCTTGGGCATTGGAGGATCTGAGGTAATTGGATTTGATCAGATAAAGAGGAAGGCAATTATTTACATAACAACAACAAGAAAAAAATCCACTGAGGAAAAATAATCTTCCTTTCATGATATCTTAGAAACAATCAGACATCAAAACATTACTTTCATGCAGCCATTTTTTGTTGTCTCCTTAGGCTTAATCAACATGCAAGGATGATTCTGAGATACTTGGCAATTAAAACTTCATTCCTGCTATCTATGTCTCCTTAATTCTCTTCAAAAGTTTTACTTTGTTAGTCTGTTTGCTTATATAAAGCAAACATGGTTTATTTTCTTTTTAATATAGCAAAACAACAATGTCATATGTCACATGTCTGACAGACAATGCACATAGCATTGCCTTTATGGTAGCAGAGGTTAAACTTGCAAAGTTTGTAGCAATCAGTACTACCACATGAATAAGTAAATAGTCACATTCAGTGGACATTTTAGCGTCTGTGTGTTTGTGGGTGTATGTGTGTGCATGCCAGAAAGCAGAATATGTTACTCTTGCCTGTTTTTAACAACCCTTACTTTTTCAATACACCTCTGGTTTTAGTTGTTTTGACTTTTCAAACCCAAATTTCTGTCATGATTTCAGATCAGCTCAAACTTTAGAGGATAGGAAAGACAGAGGCAACCTACTTGTTTGCATTCATAAATCTCATGGGTTGGAGGGAATGCATGTCTCATTGTTCTTGATCGGCTGGATGGAAAAAGGACACTGAGAAGAATAAGGTACACAGGTTTGCTCTGAACTTTGTGCTGACATGACTGGCACCTCAGTTAATCTGGTTATATACATGCAAGCCTGAAGCACAGAAACAACACGTGGAGACAATGGTAATATATTATTGTCACTTAAAGATTTTTCTTGGGAGAGTACTTCTAATTTCTGCTTAAAACCTGAAAATACTCAGAAAAATGAAAGTTCCAATACTATGCAAAACAGCCTGGGTTTATTTATCCCCAAATACTCTTAACATAAAATTTCTCAGAACAAGTATTTCCTTGTAATTATGTTGAAGATGGACATCTACACAATTACATATATTTAGGTGATCAAAGCCCAGCAATGTCATATTAAATCCTAAACACATTTTTACATTTACATACCCAAAACATTTTTCTAGCAAAATATCTTGCCACCAAGATATTCTCTTTGTAGAGAAAATTGCACATTTGGAAATAAGATAAAGAAGCTAAGAATTTTGTCTGGTTTTAGAAATATCCATGTGTCCTAAACAGTACCAAGTGTCATTTCAACATAGTAATTTTTGTATTAACTTAAAAAAACCAAACAAACAAAAAACATACATTTTTTGTCTTTTTTTTTTTTTCAACAACAGCCCCCCCAAAAGATATTGCATGTTTTATGCAATGAAACAGTATGGTCTCAGTGATGTTTCCTTTCACTGTAATCCAAAACAGTTTGCACTGGATGGAAACCATTAAATGTGCTTTCTGAAATACTTTACAAATCAAGTTTTCTTTTTAAGTAGCTGTATAATCAGCATCGAAATGCTGATTTTTAGAAGAGGTTTTTGTTTTCTTCTTATTCTCCTTCAGTACTTCCACACCCTCCCCAATGAAAACACTAATTTTATCTTCACATTTGTTTTTTAAATACTTATCAGCATGTCAGAAATTTTCTCTAAATCTCAGAAAGTATAACCTTAAATCACTGCAGAAAAAAAAAAATACTACAGAAAAAAAAAAAAGCCAAAAACAAATACAACAAGACCAAAGAACACATGCTGCCACATATTGAACTGAATATTCAACCTCTGAACCTCTTGATACTCAATTCTTGGTATATTTCTGATACAAGACAAGGTAGTGATAAGGCAGTGAGTTTGATGATAAGCACTAAATCTGACACACTAAAGATAAATGTGAATTACTGATAGAAAGCTGCTCTACTTTTGCTGCACTGTGTGAGAAAGTGGGTTCATTTCCATCTCCCTGTCAGGTACCTGGAAACAACGGGCCTTATCCCTCCTTAATCTCAATGGGTTACCTTCATAAGCTCTTTGAAAGTTATATATGGAAGCTGGAGTAAGCCGATTAGCAACGGTTGTTTGCAATCGGACATCGGAAAGTACATAATAATACTACAACATTACTGAGAATACAGAATGAGGATGGTACCAGTGGGGAGATATAGCAATGTTACTTAAGACACAGAAGGGTCACACAAAACTCAGAAAGTAGTCAGATACATTTTAAAATACCATCTCTTCCATTCTAAAACAGCCATTTAAAATTTCCTAACTTTGAAGAGGGCATCTTTACTGAAAGGACTTAAACAACAAAAGCCTCACTGTAGATCACTTTTTAGGTAGGCATTTACACTTTCTTAAATTTTGACTCTCCAAACTTCTGAAACTATGATTGATAAAATAGATATTAAAATATATAAATAGATAGATAAAATATATATAAATATCTATTAGGTTATATTTTATTGAAATACCATCTGTATGCCAAACACTCTCCAAAGTACATTTTTAATTTTTTTTCACTGGATTAATGCAGGTTTTAAAAATTCATCCTAGTATTTTAAACTGGAACATTCTCTCATTAATAGTTTTATTGTGACAATACTTCATTGTAGAAGATATATATATCTTCTCAATCTAATGGTGCACTAAAACAAATGTTGAGCAAACTATAATGCCAAATATCACTTTCTGAGTAGATTTTAGCCTGAAAGGACAGGGAAAAAAAGAGAGAATTGATTAAAAGTAAAAATAAGGCAGAATAGCACATAAGTTGGATAAAGATGACTCTCCTCTGATATTAGACAACCTTTTGATTTAATTTGTCCTGACAGTTCAGTATAATATCGTAATACACAGAATGTCCTTGGTTATCAATTTTGCTTCCTCTCACTGTTTGTCCTTGTCTACTGCAGATGCTTCATCCGGACCACATCACTTTAGACAAAGCAAATAAACAAGCAATGTTGTTACCAACTGTTTTTGGTGAAAAGGTCCTGACTATGGTTTTTATTGCAATTCTAAGTATTGAATCTCTTTTTTCAATATACAGATTTGTAGAAAGGAAACTAAGACATATGGTAAATGCCAATATTTTTAATGAGCATACATGCCAACTTTTGAGGTTAGACTTACCCTCTATTTACATTAGAATCTCTCAAGCATATGTTCAGCCATCCACATAGACCAAGCTTCTAAACATTCTGAGCATGCTAGCATGTGCTTGTAACTGTGTTGGCCAACACAACCACAGCCAAGCACAGAACAGCCCAGACAACACAAGTAATTCCTAAGTATTGTGGAGGTGCTTTGATACTTCATTACTGCCATGTTCTAGAAAAGAATGTGGTCAGAAATAACAGGTGACTGAAATGGTGAAGTAAAGCCCTTTCTTCACATGGTAATGCAGATACAGCCAGAGATACTGACATAGTCACTTTGTGAATATAAAATGTATCTAACCTTAGGCAGGTTGATGACAGGAGGCTGATGACAATTAAATGCTAACACTCAGATACTGAAAGAGGTTTCAATGACACATCCACAGTAGCACATGATATTCAAGGTGCATTAGGCCATATAACATATTTATACAACTGAAGATAATTCCTAATGTCAAACCTAGAACAGCAATTATTAGTCACACATCCTTAAGATATTCTTGCACATCGTAATAGAAATGTTAGATTAGACTATATTTAACTCATACGATTTATTACTATTCTAAATATTTTCCAGGAATAACAACACAAGGATAAAGCTACAAACATGTTTTAAGTACTACATATATGAGGTTACTACCCTCTCCTTAAAACAGAAATATATTAAAATTTCAACTTCCAACATAGATATTGCAAAATGTATGTTTTAAGTAATAATAATAATAATAACAACTCTTACTTATCTTTTCATCCATAAAACTTAACCGCTTTGTTAATCTAGTAAAATTTACCTCCAGGAAACAAGACAATGACGAGTGGTATCTCTCTCCCCATAAATATACCAGGGTGGGAAAATCCCTTATTTAGTTTGTCCTAAGATCTAGTCACCATTTTTATTTTCATTGTTTGAGTGTTCATATTAGAGAGATATATGGCAACACAATATATAGAATATAGTAGATAAACCATTCTGATTAAATAAAATTTGACTACAATCTTTATAAGAATATTACATTAATCTTTTGCAGTTATTGATCTACACCCTACTGAAAATATTTCTAGGCTTCGAAACATATTCTGATTTCTCAGACTGAGTAGCACTTATCCCTGGAAATTCTCAGTATCCTACTCTTCATGGCTCACATGCCTCATTACTTGCCATTTCTTCATTGCAACAACTGAAGAGGTTTTAAAGAGACAACAGGGGAAATCTAGCTTTGAAAATAGTGAGGAATGGATGGAAAATACTTTTTTTCCCCCTTTTGTGCATTCAAGGTGGACAAAAAATGCTGTGAGAATGAGAAATTGATTGTCTGCAGTTTAAGTCACCAGTAGAAATCTCTCAAGAATACACATTAAAGGTGTTTTAAGCAGGCTGATATCCAAACCACTCTAAGACTGCTGATTTTAAAACTAATTCCTTTACTGGTTTTACTCCATTAAATAATGCTTCCATTAGTCAGACATATTGAAAATCTGTCAGAAAATATGCTGATAAACCAACAGATGCTCAAAACTAGCTTTGTGGGTTGTAAAGAACAAATAATTTTATTTGAATTAAACCCAAGATAACTGCTAAAACCTCTCTAAGCTCTGATTTCAAATATGTTTCTGTAGTACTGAAGGCTAAGTGGAACTCACTGTGACTGACTCAAAGTTCTTTTAAGTCTATGGCTATGTGCAATTTGCATATCCAAAGAACAGGCTAGTTACATTCTCTTTCCCAACCAATTCTGTGCAATCACCTTAACTCTTGTACTGAAAAATGTGATGGATGACTGCCTACTGGAGAAGCAATTCAATTTTTTAGCTCTCAGTGCAAAAATTTAGCTTCCAAATACTCTTCTGTGCCTTTCTGGTTCCATCTGGCTTTCAGTACTATGAAACAGTCACTCATTCATATATTCAACATAGCAAATTCTTTTTCATTTTAACAACAGCAAAATTAGTCTTGTTCCTTTTAAATCATGGTAAATTAACTACATAGACATTAAATAGACCAATTCAGGCAAAGACTGACATGCTGTCATTGCCAACAAAGTATCTCAGTTCAATTATCCAACTACTACTATTTAGATAGAGGACCGCTGTGTATTATTCTTAATTTATCTTACCATTCATATTTATCTGAAATGTGATTTGTAATGAAAACAAAGGGGATTGAAGTTGCCAAAATTATGTTATTTGAAAAGGATTAAACTTTTATTAGGAGCTTGTTCTCAGACATCCTAAATGCTTTTGTTCTTATTTTTGTTTTTCAAGGGAAAATATAAACAGATACATGTTTGATTTGTATTATAAAATGAGACATAACAGAGTCTGCTGCATAAGAATTTTGGATTAAAATAAATTTTTAAAAATAAAGCAAATACCTGGTCACATACTTAATTCATTTGCCCAGGTTTCCAGTATTTGGAAAGAAAAGTGAACACAAATAATATAACACATTTTAAACATGTTTGATTGAATAACCTAGTTCTCCAACCTTATTCCTGGTTGCAAAAGGGGAATATAAACTTCTTGGGATTTTTGTTTGTTTGTTTGTTTTCCTTAATAGCCACTCACACAATGAAGCTGCAATATCATTTGAGGCTTCTGGGGTTTCTTGAATACATATATTCTGTACATATATTTTAATAAATTTTCAAGCAATGAGTTACAACATTCCATAAGATAAACTATATGAAGGATGTAGCTGTCTTTATCCTCACATGTATATTGACCATGTGTGAGACAGCATAATGTCGAGTAACCATAGCAACAATATAATATGTTGAGTATATCAGCTTGAAAACTGTCAAGTGAATTAGATATGCAGGTCACAGAGGGGTTTTTCATCTTGTTGTTGGGCCAGACCTGTACTGGTGCTTTATATTAACCACCTTTATTATACATAAAAAGTCTCTAAATCTTCCCAAAATAAAGCACGAATTTCAGGCTCATTTAAAAAATTATTGCATAGTGGAACACAATTAGGAGAAGGCTTTGTTTGTGGAATCCTTTGAAGATAAACCCTAAGCAGAGCTTTTAATCTACACAAGCAGTAAAATAATGTGCTGCCCTGCACATATCTGTATCAGAGAAAATATGGATCAGTATAACATGAGTGATTTTTGAGGGAAACTCTGTGCTGAAAGTATATGGTCAATGTAGTGTTCCAGAAAACAAATTGCAAACAAACACAAACAAACAAGCAACAAACAAACAAAAATTTTAAATACAATAGGTTTTCTAAACCCACAATAATTTCCTTTGTACCTTCCTTCAAACTATAGCCTACACATTTTTTCGCAGCTGAATCATTAAAATATTTGACAGGAAAACTAGGAAATTTAAAGTGATTCTGGGGATTAGATCACATGGGATTAGTTTTCTGAATGTGTCCATAAAAATGAAGCAAAATGCTATGTCTTCTTGACACTGAGCTATTATTAGTTCTATAAACTGATATGGCTCTTGATGTCTTTTGTATGTGTGAGAGACTGAAGGCTCTCCCTTGTTTGAATCAACGAAGATAAGGACTGCTGTCTCCTTCCCCTAAACTCAGACAATGTTCCTGTCTGAATGCAAATTATCAGAGATACAGCACTTTGCTGATGCTCCGGGATGTAAATACTGAGGTCTTTTGTGACTTTCCCGGATTTCTGCCTAGCATGGTTTTCAGGATATTCATCAGCTACCCCGAGGAGAAAAGACTTGTGTATTTCAGGGGATGAACAGGTAAGCAGCACAGGCAGAGGGCGGAGGCCCTCCCCGGTGTTGCCACCGGACCCCTGATAAGACATGACAATGCACAGGAGGAATTTCCTGGGGAGCTGCACCTGGACACTGATAAGACTGGTACTGGAAAAACTGTATAAAGAAGAAACTCAGGAAGAAGAAACTCAGGAAAAAGAACTCAGGAGGAAGAACCTGGGGAGAAGAATTCAGGAACAACAACTCCACCAGCGAGAAGACTGGCTCCTGACGAACGCTACGGAGCACTCCTGGACCACGCACACCTCTCTCTCACCCCTCCCCCGTCTCCGTCTGACAGTAATATAATCCCTGCTTGTCTCCCTCCACTGCTCTTTTTTCCCCCTCTCCTAATTTCTCCCTTGTCTCTCTCTCTCTCTTTCTCCCTCCCCCACTCCCTTTTTCCCTCTGTTTTGTCCAACTTTATCCCTTAATAAATAGTTTTGTGGTGATATCTGGTCTCGCTTCTACCTTAATTTCACAGCGCAGAAATCTGTAAGAACAAGTCTTGCTCCTCTGGACAGAGATCATGTTAATTTCTGGCCTCCGGACCTTGACAGTATGATAAAAATGTTAACAGAAGAGAGGACCATGTATTTTGTCATTTGCAACGAAGTAAGTAGGTAGTTAAATCTGATTTTTGGAAACCCAAATTTATTGTTAAGATTTTAGTTTCCATTGTATTTACATAAAGAAGTGGAAACATTTCTTAGATGTAAATACCCAAGCAAAAGATAAATACGCATTAACTGACTGCATCAGGTAGTCACATTGAGCTCTCAGCATTTTAGATCCCTCACAAGGAAAAGCTGCAATGTTATTTCAGTTGTCATATTTCACCCTCTCAAATTTAATTGTGATGGGGTCCAGCCCTCCTCTATCACTTGGTAAACATCGTTGGGGGAAAATAGCTGGTTTCATGTGTCTTTCCTTCACCTCTGCACTCCATTTAACTGTAGGCAGCGTTGTGGAGCGGCACCAGCCACAGCACTGTTGCAGAGGTGGCAGCATACGTCAGTACTCAGACTTCTACCGACTGTACCAAGGTAATCTATTTTCAGAGTTATTGAAATGCACCACAAATTTTAAAATGGCTTTTTTTGTAAGGAGTGACAAAAGATATAATCATTAACACCCAGCATCATTTTTCCTTCTTTTGTGGTTGCATAGGAGACACAGAAATTAGTGTTTTCTGTTCTTTCCCATGGTGCCTTCTCTCCCCATGACTTTCATAGGCCAGCTGTTTCAAGTTTGGGTTTTTGTTTATGGGTTTGGTTTTGTTTTTTTTTCACTAAACCATGCCTATAGTAAAAATCCTTAAATAAAAGATGGGTCACATATGTCAAAGTCTCTAACTAAATTTAGGATGCCGGTTAGGAAGCTTTCATACCCTGTGAGCTTCTCTAAGGTATACATGATGATTGAGAAAGTAACCTCTGACCCACTGGATTTTCATGCTCTAACTAGTAGGTAGGAAACAACAGGGGTTGAGGGGATCTCTATGAAACTGTGCCTGTCTGAGCGTGACAAATTGGAAAATGGGCTCTTCCATATTCTGTAATGACAAGAATATTTAATAGGCTGTGTAGGGGGTATATTAAAAAAGATGTTAGCTAACCTGAAAGTACACTCCTGGGGTGAAGTCCTAGTCCCACTAAAGTCAATTGCAAAAAAGTTCCATCAAATTGAATGGGGCCATGATTTCACTTCTGGTGTACATCCACATTTTATCTATTTAATTTTACAGTAGATGATGTATGATTTTTGATTCTACACAAAACACTGAAAATATCTGCGTAGGTAAAATGGCATAGGCCAGTGTTACAGCTTCTGAGGCATAAAATAAGCCAATTTAATTTTGTCTTCCTATTTCACCACTCCCAAAATGAGAATCTGCCTTTAGGTGTTCAGTGGTGAATTATGTCAGCTGTACTTTTTTATCCCACAATTCAACAGGGTGTAGAGGACCATAAAGTGGATTATTGAAAAAAGGCTTGCAAGAGTGCAAAATGAAATTTATCTAAGTAGGCTTTTCTCCTCTCTTGGCTCATAACTCCAATATTAGTAATTTAGCTCCTACTGACATTTATAAGAACTGTAACCACAGAAAAACAGAAAAAACTACTGTCAAGAAGTGATCCAAGGGCTGGGTTATAAACTTAAGATCTGTGTTAGAGTTTTTTCTCTTCCAGTAATATCTTGGCAAAGTTACTTTGGACTCAATTTTCAAAGGTGTTAGGCTTCTAGAAATACAGACAGTGTTTAATGTATCTAGCTCTTTTTAACTTCTATGCTGACTTTACAAAATGGTAGGAAAGGTAGATTTCTAGGATAGCTATAAAGGAACTTGCATAATTTACACATGCTTCATAAACATACTGAATACTGTGAAATATTTATGCCCATAGAATCTACAAACATCTAAAGAGTCACAAGCAGGGAAAGATTGTGACAATCAGGTCCATAATTATTATATTTTTCCTTAAAATGAGCAGTATCTTATTAATCAATCTTATTTATATTAACAGGCATAATGGGTAGTAAAGTAATAAAGTATGAATAGAGGTAGCAGACTTAGATTGAAAATGACTTTGTTTTCACATGCAACATTAATTACCATTTGGATTAGACTAATGTACCACTTATCACTTAGAAGTGGTATACAGGGAAAGGAGGAATGGAAGAAATCTTAGTGTAATTATTATTCTTTGTAAGCGAATCAGTATGCTTTACATGTCTCTCTTTTTTTTAATCTACTTGTGTAAAAATCCCTTTTTGCAAACTGCTGAAGAGTTCATTTCATTAATCCTTTAGGAAGAGCTTCTGTCAGATGCTTTAACTAATGGCTCTTAGCCCCTGAAGGAGTTTAAAAGGAAAATATTACTTGGATCAATAATTAAACAGCTGAGTTTTGGGGTTACTTTTTCAAAAAGGAATTATGTATTATTATTCTTGTCAACCTTGCAAGGCATTGAACAGTGACTGTAGAAATCTTGTTGTAAGACAAATCTTTTATTTGCTATTGGCCATTGCCTTTAAGCTTAAATGTCCTAAAAATTCTGCTTTAGAGAATATACCTTCAAAGTGCCCTTTAATCACTACTACATTAACTGCTGTCAGTAACAAGCCACCTCCATGAATGTTTAATACTGGGATGAGTGATTTTCACTGAAGTTTGTATTAACTGTGGGTATGTAAACAATTACAGTCCAGAAAAATCTTTTAATAACAACCAGAGAGCACACAGTGAAACAGCTTAAATTTCTCTTTTTTGGTATGACAAAAGTCCATATATTAATTCTGGTCTGCAAATGAGTCCATCAACTATGGATCCTGAACACTGTTATTACTACTTTAAGATAGATTTTAATGTAGTACTTCACTGTGAAGCAGTCTCATTATTGATTTTAATAGAACTATTTATTAAGTTAAGTAGTTTTCAATATGAGTCAAGATTTAAACTATTAAATATCAATTCACACAGTCTAATTAGGGGTTTTAAGTAGGAAACATATACACTAGCATTTTAGTTTTGACCAGGGCTGTACTTTTGAGGGGAATCTCTTGCGCTTCCCATTTACTTCTCTTTGGTCACAGCATATACTCAAAAGACGCAAACGGATTTTTTTCTTAGATGAAAGCAAGACAGAAAGAACATTCTAGTTGCCAGCATTAACAGTAACGGGTATTCAGTCCACAGGAATAAGCCAAAGATCCTGGTTTGTCACTCTACTAACTACAACAGATGTATTTCTAATATACTCTAACCACTAACAGATATTTAATCTAAACAATGAAAACAAAACCAGTTCAGAATAAAAACTCAGGAATGTGCACAATATGAACACTCTACCCTTTGCCAATTTTTTCTACAGGTCTACAGTGGTTATTAATTAGAAAATAAAAACAGAATCCTAATTTCCCCATATGCTTAATGGAGCTAGCAGACACGTCTAGAGTGGGCATTTGGAAATGCAAGACAGTGATTTAAAGGAGGCAATGTTAAACATAGAATCATAGAATGGTAGGGGTTGGAAGAGACATCTGGGCATCATCGAGTCCATCTGCCCTGCCAAAGCAGGATGACCTAGGTTAGGCCACATGGGAACATGTCCAGGAAGGTTTTGAAAGTCTCCAGAGAAGGAGACTCCACAGCCTTTCTGGGCAGCCTGTTCCAGTGTGCTGGCACCCTCAGAGTAAAGAAGTTTTTCATCATGTTGAGGTGGAACTTCTTGTGTTCCACTTTGTGTCCGTTTCCCCTTGTTCTATAACAGAGCACAACTAAAACACTTCTGTGAGTACTGTATTCCTTTGTCCTTGACAGACGGGTGGCTAATTTTATGTTTTAAGAACAACAGTGCAAAGTAATGTAGAAAAACCGCTAAGGAAGGACCGCAGGCTGAACAATTCCAAGATGCTCTAGCATAATACATTCCAAGATAAACACCAAGATGTCATGGGGAGCTGTAAAGCCATAAGCATCTCCAAATTAGCATTTCATCACTTATAAACACTTTATTTCTCATTACAATCTTGAGACTGCTATTCTATTTCAGTCTACTTATATCTCTGTGCCCTGCCACTGAGCTCCTGCTCACTGTTAGGTTTCATTCTCTGTTTCCATCAACAGCTGACTCTGCTGTTGGACTAATTGATGGGATGGAAAGTTCGAGTTGTGAGAGAAGGAGAGAAGAAAGGCAAATAAGATGGAAAACTCAAGGAAAAGTAAGGCTGACTTGCTTCTGACAGTGAGAAGCAGTGCTTTCAGGGAGGAAGGGAATGGATGTATGACAAAAATAACCAGCATTTCATAAATAAATGGGAAGTCTACATTGTTAAGATTGTTAGACATGCTTTTTTCCTACAAACCTTATTAATTCAAGTACATCAAGAAGCTACATTTGGCTTTGATTTTATACATGTAAAAATGTGTTTAGAAAATTAATCATGAGGAAAGACAGCAGAACAGTAATGTTTCAACCACCTTTCTCTTCCTGAATTAAAATAATAAAATAATTTATTGTTTTGGATTTGTTTGTTTGTTTGTTTAAATTTCATTAACAAAGGGCAAAGAAACAACCCAGGTTTCAGATTAAGTCATTGTGTCACTTGCAATCTAGACAGCTACAGCAATTCTCACTATTAGTTATGGCTATTTCTCAGATACAGCCAAGGACAGGAAACAGTCTATGGTTTAGTATTTGTCTCAAGTCTGCACCCTAATTCACCAATTTAGCGTACCTTTAAATCTTTAATTCTGGACTATAAATTTAATCTCTTGATACTCTCTGGGTTTTCTGGGCTTAAAAGAAAGCCTCCTGAGTTCCAATACATCAAAAAGATAGAATGGCACGTTACAGGTAGCAGCAGTTGGAAATCTGCTTGTAGCTATCTCAGATTGTAATTGCTACTTCACAGCCAAATCCTAAGCCTGATTCCATGACTATTCCTGCTTTACTTTACAAACTGGAGGTAGCAGCTCAAAGTCCAGTTTCCCAGCTAGGCCTTATGCCCAGCTACACTTCCTAAGTAATGCAATGCACCTAGATATGTGAGATGCAGGTCTCAGGTGTGAACTGGGGTTCTTAACTGATCATGAATACTCTACTAGTGCTGCTGTCTCTCCAAAATGGAGAGAATCAAGAGAATCACACTGACTCTCAGATGACACTTGATCTGCTGGACATTTCCTTCTGAGTAAAAGTGAGAAAAGTAGAAACTTCCACAAGAGGAGTAGCAAATTCACTTGTCACTTGCTCACTACAAGAATCCCCACCCTAACTTCTTCTTGCTCTGTCCACTAAACTGTCATTTGGACACAGCGTATAAATCAGTACGTCTTGCCTAACCAAAAGCAATGATTTAAGACCAGGACACTTAACAATACATAACTTTAATCATACAACTTAAATTAGGTTCCTGAACAAGGCAGACTGTACCACTTATCATCCTCAAACCTAATTACAGTTCTTAAGGTTGGTTGAGATGAGAGGAGTGTAAGAGCTGGTATAAAATGGAAATGAACATGCACACTCATCAGTGCTTTATTTTTAAGCAGTTGGTTGAATATTTTGATGATGTTCAAAATGCTGAGCAAGCTGATCATTTTAGTGCCAGCCCATCTCTCACTGCAAGAAAGACACTTAATTATTTTGCAATTCTGAAAGGTCAGGTAATTTAAATGAAATACAAACAATTTGCAGAACATGACACACAGCAAATAAAATGTACCAAAAATCAATATACCTCAAAGTTGTTTCTGATTTGGATAATCAGTTGTACTATCATGAAAAAGGCTACCTTTTGCATGCTTTTTCTGAAAAGAAAACTTAAAGTAGGTACATATGAGCCTCCTTAGCGTCATTTCTTATTATCATATTTTCAACTGTAAAACAAAATAAATTATCAAGTTCTTTGGTTGACTGCCAGAAGCCCACCTCTCAGTATATGACCACTGCTTTCATTACACATGGCAAAAAAATGATTACTTTTAAAAAGTCTGGTCCTTCTACATCAGATCACAGTGCCCCTGGAGACAGAATGTGCTATGCCTTTCTCTGTAGCATTTTAAGGTTATCAATTACTCTTTTGCTAGATATGCACACTATAAAGATAAAACCTGTAACAGGTTGGAATTTTTATTTTAATTAGAATAAATGAGTGGTTTAGCCTGGATATCTTTGATCATTGTCATGTTAACAAACTGAATAACAATGAAGTCTTGGAACAGCAGGCTCTGCTGGGATTTCTGTATGGTATTATGTCCAACTGCAGCTAAAACCCTCTAAGCCTATGCTTTTGTTTCTTTATGCAGCTTCATCGTGAAGGTAAATGTTATCCACAACAGTTTTACATTAAACCCCATCAATGACTGTTAAGTCCTTTATAGAGAATTGTCACTGTCAAAGGCTAATCTTCTTTCCTTTTTATCATTATTTTTCTGCCTGACAAAAGGCACAGATAGAGTTCATACAGATACAAGCAATGGCTGTTCACACTCATTAGACTCATCCTACTTGTCTCGGTAAGAGAAAAAGGTGCACTTAAATAAAGCTTTCCATCCTAATGACACACGAGCAGACAATGCAAATGTTCTTTCTGCTCATGCTTTTCATTAATTTATCTCACTTTTGTGTGCTTACTTCCCTATCTACATTCAAAGAGAAACAATATGAAAAGACAGAGGTAAATAGTTATATAAACTCGCATACATTTTAAGGTTCCACTACTGCTATCACTTTACTGTGACTTGAAGATGCTGATATGTTCATAGAAGACATTTCATATAACTGTTTCTTCTTTCAGTCAAGTACAGCTCATCTCTGTGTGTTCTGTTTGATTTAGAAAAAGCAAAACCATGTGACAGCAGGAATTCTTATCAAATAAAGCCAGTAGTTTGAAGAAGCTTTAATAGCTTTATAAAGACCTAAAAAAAGAAAGCCTATCAGCCTTCAAAACCCTTACAGGTTTCACAAAGTACTGGAAACAGCGACTTACAGTGAGCAAGTGCTATCTAAAGCTTTGTTGTTAAAAAAGAAGAAAAAAAAAAAACCCTCTCCTGGATCACTATACAGAATGGTTAAAGCATACCACAATTTGACCTTGCAGACAGAGTCATTCAGAACTGTAAATTTGCACACTGACCTTCTTGACATTGCTTCATCATCATCACTTTCTCATTCCCACAAGCTTACTGGTATTGATGCACTGCTTCAAAACAGAGCCATTGTGGCTACTCCACACTACTACTACTGAACACCTCGCTTTTAGCCTCCATTTGACACAATGGGATGCCCTTAAGTGCCCCAAAACCTAAGAAGAACGAATCTGTGGCCAAACAAGTCTTCTCACTGTGAACACAACACAGTGTCTTACTTGAAACACAAAAGGAAAGGGAAGACTTTTCTTTTCCTCCATTACTTCCCTTGTGGGCAGTGCTGGCCTACCCACTCAAGTCACTCTCTGATCCTGCAGAGAAGGTTTATCAGTCCAATGCAATTCCTGTACTTTTTACCAGCAGTTTATCAGAAAATGTAGCATTTTCGCTAGTGAAGTTTCCAGATGACACAAAGATTGATGAACTAATAAATACTAAGGACATGCTACTTTTACAGAACAATGCAAATCACTGAGCTGAAAGGACCTGTTGAGCAAAGTGCATTTTAATAGAGTAAATAAAAGCTAATGTGCCTGGGAATTAACAATTCAAGCTTTACTTAAAAATTAGGAGTCTTAGAAAGCAGTTGCTTAGAAAGGATTGTCAAGGCCTTGAAGGCACTCAGAGGGTTCAATGTCTCTGCCCAGGCCTTTTGGGGCATTCCTACATACTCCCCTCAGCCCAAGGATGCCACAGGAGTTTCCCAAGGCCATTAGCCCCTGCTCCAGTGACAAGGCATCAGGGACAGTCTCCAGCTCTCCACAGCCCTGTACTGTCTGGTGATGTGTCCCACAGAGCTGTGCCCATCTGTGGGCCTGCAGCCTGGTCCAGAGAGAAGGGCCATGAGGAAGATCAGAGGGCTGCAGCACTTCTTTATGAGGAGAGACTGAAAAAATTGGGGCTGTTCAGTGTGGACAGGCTCCCAGGTGACATTATTGAGGCCTTCCAGTATCTGAAGGTGGCCTACAAAAAAAGCTGGGAAGGGACTTTTTAGGATATCAGGTAGTGACAGGGCTAGGGGGAATGGAGCAAAGCTGGAAGTAAGTAGATTCTGACTAGACATGAGGAGGACATCCTTCACCATGAGAGTGGTGAGAGCCTGGAATGGGTTGCCCAGGGAGGTGGTTGAGGCCCCATCCCTGGAGGTGTTTAAGGCCAGGAAGGATGAGGCTCTGACCAGCCTGATCTAGGGTAGGGTGTGCCTGCCAATGTCAGGGGAGTTGGAACTAGATGATCCTTGTGGTCCCTTCCAACCCTGACTGATTCTATTCTATGATTCTGTGATCATCCCCAGTGAAACACTGAATACCTCAGACCTGGGATCAACTCAGTGCCCCTTGGCTGCAACCATTAATATAATGACTTGGGAGAACAATTGAAAAGAGAAGACACATGAAATTGCTCTACTTGCACATTCAAATGGTGCAAATATTACCTTTTCCTGTATTTTAAACTATAGGAAAATGTGAAAATACAGGGGTGGGGTGGGGGGTGGGGGTGTGTGGAACAAGTTCACACAGGATGTAAACCTCACATCACTGTGCATAATATAGAGACTGATAATGGGAACTGCATTGGTATTGTAATGGAACTATATACTGTAATTACTGTATTTTTGCTAAGTGTAACTTGCATCTGTCATGTAACATCAGTTATCTTCAAAAAAGTATATTTTACATTAAACATTACACCCTATATACACGGAATATCTTAAAGAACTCCATCAGTGGCTATTGGACTCCGACACTTTGCAAGTACTAAATTCAAGTCCCTTCAGTAACCACCTGCAGCTTTTTCTACTGAAGCTAAGCCAGTTCTAAAGCTGGTGTGAATCAGAGAGGTTTCAGTTGTGAGTGAAATTATGTTAAATTACTCTAGCTGAATATCTGATATGTGAAGAGTACAAGACAGATAAGACTAAGCACATGCTTATATGAGTTACTGAATTAGGAAGATAATGAAATTTACTTAAAGTGCCTTCGCTCCACCAGACTTGGAAGGGAAAAAAATTAGATCTTATGTAAAGAGTACACTTACCTGATTTTAGACATGCAAAAGAAATCTTGTGGCTCCTTTAGAGACTGAGATGAAGAGAAACATATGAATGGGAAATTACATAAGCAGAAGGATACAGACAGTGTTAATGACCACAGAAATATACATACAACTTTCTCATTATCACAGAGATCATATCATACCAGAAGGAAAAAAACCCTCCCTAACATATACATTGATAAAAAAAAAGGGAAAAAAAATGTTTCATATCTTAGTGGTTTTTTTTTTTAAGTCTGTGGTAGTTTTCTTCTGTTCCTCATGGCACTGATGGATTTAGCAAATCCAATAGATTATCATGTTGCCATAGCTGTGTAGGTACTTAGCAATGGTCACTCAGAAGTCTTTAGTTTGTTCTTGGGGTTTTTTTTTCTCCTGATAACCAGAAGTAGAATAGAAGATCCTTCTTTAAAGAAATTTGTTTTTTTAAAAGAGGGTAACCTCTTTTTGTAACTCCTTAGCATTTTTTTTTCCATGGAGACAGCAGTCCTTCAAAAGGTGGAACTGGTTGCAGATAAGGACAGCTTTATCACAATTTCTTGAAATTAATGTTATCCTGAAGATACTTACCTTTCTGTGTGGCAGCGGAGAGAGGTGTTCTGTGAGTTTAGAAACTTTATTTGCAGTGTGAGAGTCTATGAAAATCTGACAGGGCAGATTCTCCCTCACTGGGATCTAAAACTCTGAGAAACACCTTCCTGCCTTCTAAAACTAATGAGTACTGAAGAATGGAATAAATGTAAGAGAGAACATAAAAACAGATGATCAGCCTCCTCCTGCTCAGAAAAGAAGCAAACAAGATTGGCAACAAAATTTCTTAAATTCCTGGCATTATTGAGAAACACATGGTAATTAGCATAGCACATCTGATATGGCTATGCCCATTTTTCCCAATCTACCCATTTCAGCAAGAAATTAAATTTGACCTGAACCGTATATCAAGCTGTCACTTTCATTCACCCAAATAAAATGCAACTTATGTTGTCTGAACGATGCAATGAGTAAATTAGATATCAAGTATTTCTGACATTTCATCTAAAGTTTAAAGTTCTCTGAGGAATTCTTGAGGTTAGTCTTCTACGTCATGTCATTTGAGACAAAAGTAAAAGTTTGTACACACACTGCTAACAGTCATTAAAAAAAAACAACAAAATAACAAAAGACAAAAACACACCAAAAAAAAAAAAAAAAGAAAAAAGAAAAAGCTCTGAAAATTTGAACTACTTTTGTCTCTCTGTAAGAGCAATTAACTCATATTCCCAAAGGAGCTACTGAAAGAAGAAAGAAACTGAGGATTCCCTTCGGGGATGATAGTAACTGTAGCAAGCATTAAATATGCAAGCAGCCATTAGGCATGATTAAAGATTAATTCTGTGTCATAGACAGGACCTGGGGTCATTGCAGGTCATGACTTTCATCTTAATTATTTGGCTTACTGTTTTTATTTAATTAGCTTGGCTTAATGAGTCTTTGGTTATATATGTCTGGATTTTTTTGCACCACTTATTAAGCAAAAGGCTCAGCTATTTAACTTCTTCCTAGTAGATAACTTACACAACCTCAATAATAAGATTCTGGTTAAAACAAGAATGGATTCTATGTAAGAACATAATGTTACAAAATTATTTACCTCTCCACAACTAACATTGGAGATTCTACTGAAATTGATAGGGTGCCTGACTCATAGTTTGATGGTAGTATTTTGGTTCTGCTTGTTTTATTAAGGACAATGATAAAATTCTCTGAAAGGCAACACCTGTGCTGGTTTGAACTAATTGGAGGATTTGAGTGAGAAATTAGACTATAGGCTGAGAAATGAAAACACATGATATCACTTCATTCACAGCTTTACTGAGAAATGAAAAAAAAATGTTTAAAGAGTTGTAACCCAAATATAGATAAGTGAGATGGTTTCAGACCTCTCTGGGCTGTGGCTGGCTCCTTGCATGGCTCCTTTTCCCTGCCTTTTGTAGCTGATTCTCAATAATTCCACTAAATTCTTTCCTACTGCTAATCCTCCTGGCCGATCTACCTTCACCTATCTGCTGCATCAACAGATTATGAGATAAGATTGGGGAAGGGGGGAAAGGTCGTAGGGGTGGTTAGAAACCCCTCTTAGAGATTTTGACCTCTGGGAGGGGTGTGGTGTTTCTGCATTACCTTTTCACTGTATATATCTGTAAAT
>VWZI01009980.1:118509-132939 GCA_013396835.1 Psilopogon haemacephalus
TGCCACACTCATCCATCCTCATTCTTCTGAAGCAACAATATTCTACAGATCCAATTATCATACAGTGATTAAAAAATAAATCTGATAGCATTTCCAGAGTGGTTTGTTGCTGCTTTTTCTGTGCTTTGGAATTCTTCACTAGTCAAAACAAACCCAAAACAAACAAACAAACAAACAAACAAACAAAAAAAAAACCAAAAAAAACTTACATGATTCAATCAGTTTTTGGATTTGCCTTATCCATAAGAAATGAAACTTTCCTTGTGATTCATATATGAAACTAGTATTTCCTTGAACTTGTTTTATTCATGAGTGCCAGGTGATGATCAAAGCATGAAACTGGAGATGGTAGCCCACAGGAGGAAGGTATGAAGGCGAGGATACAGAAAAAGTCTATCGACTATTGATGTGACAAGCAGCCATATTCCTACAACTCTGAAGTCTGTACTTTGTGTTTACGTTCATCCTCAGATTTATATATATATATCCTCCAGCTCACAAATGTAAACCTAATATATGAGACCGTGTGGAATTCACCAAGAATATTAAAAGAACTTGCTGATGTAACTGACTGCAAATTTAGAAAAAGTGCAGAACTATGTACCTGGGACAGAATAGACCCATTCACCAACATACTGGAAAGCAGCTGGCTGAGTACCACACCATTTGGAAGTGATCTGAGTATACGCAAAATGGAATCCACTCAGTGTGAGACCAATCACATATAGGGCTACCTAAGACAAACTGTGGTCAGCTGATAGAGGTAAATTATTATGCTCTTCAATTCAGACCCAATGAGGCTGAATTCTGAATATGTGCCCAGTTTTGTGTCTCAGTTCAAGAGACAGGAAAATGGGAAGTATTCAGTGGAAGACAACCACTGAGGTAGTGAGTGCCTGCCTGCGAGAGGAAATAGAGGAAGCTGGGTTTGTTCAGTCTGTTGGAGAGAAGGCAAGAGGAGAACAAGCCTACAAGTACTCAAAGGACACCTACAACTCCAACTGTAACTCTTGACAATGGCAAATTCTAAAGCAAGAAGCAACTGCTATAAGCTGTGTCTTGGAAGGCTTACATTTGGCAATAGGAACAGCTTTTGTACAGTACTGGATCAGGTCACACAGATAAGTTGTGAAGTCATCTTTGGAGATTTTCAGAACTCATCTATAGAAAATACAGGGTAATCTGGTATAGTCACTGTTTGAGAGTCCTGCTTCTTCTCTTCATTGTGGAGGCTGAAAAATATAACCTCCAGAGGTCTCTTCCAACCTATACATATTTCTGTAATGAACATACACATCACTGAGTAATGTTTCTTAGAGAAGTGGAATGGATTGCCCAGTGGAATGGCTTGTGGTTGAGGCCCCATCCCTGGAAGTGTTTAAGGCCAGGCTGGATGCGGCTCTGGCCAGTCTGATCTAGTATAGGGTGCCTCTGCTCATGGCAGAGGGGTTGGAACTAGATGATCCTTGTGGTCCCTTCCAATCATGACTGATTCTATGATTCTGATTCTAAGTGTAGGAATAAATACCAAAAGAGAAAGATGGTGAAGCTGCTCGGATGTGTAGACTGAATTTTAAGTAAAGCAGGGACGATATGTCCTGTATTGCTACAATGAAAGCTTTATATACTCCCTATGAAGGGAAAACATCATCTGGTTAGCTTTCTGAAGCACTTTCCTTCAGCCTTACCTAAGACTGGTAATCGTTCAATAAGTTCTGAATAATAGAATCTAAAGAAATAATAAAAATAATTTAATTTGTAATTCAACTTAATGTCAGCCATAAGAAAAAAATGGCCTTATTTAGTTAGTAAACATAAAATGAATTGCTCCATTTAACACCATGCTACATTGTTTTAATGCCTAGTTTTCTTAATTTTTTTTATTACTCTTTTATTAATGTATCCCTTTTTCAGTCATAATGTCTTGCTTATCTTGCATATAACATAACTGCAACTCTCTAATTTAGAAAAAAAAAAACCAAAGAAAAAAAAACCCCAAAGGCTTCATTATGAAGAAAAATATTGGGATACTGTTACATGATTTGTATGAATGTCACCAAATTTGGTAATACAATGCTTACATGTTACAAAGTATAAGGTCATATTACCAGATCTAATTCTGAAGTTAGCTCTGTTTTGAAGAGGGTAGGCTAGATGACCTCCAGAGATTCCTTTGCACACAAATTATGTTAGCCTGCTATTACTTATAACAAATGATGAAGAACGAAAATAAATGAAAAGTACTTCTAAGACTTACAACCTTTGCTTAGGGCTGTAAAACCACCCTGTTCACAACCACATACGCCCAAGTGAAACCTACATGATATAAAGTGGGGGGAAAATATCCTTTCTTCTTTTTTTTTTTTTTTTTTCCTTTTTCTTAGAATTAAAGTACCTTTAAATCACTCATGTGTCAACAGACAAGTCTTTGAAAGAGTGATTGATGTTATGTAACAGAGGCAGTAATGTGTTGTACTGTGGCAGGGTAAGCTAAGGATGCAGCTTTATTCTCTGCTCAAAATGTGTTTGCTATTGTGGGTTGAAGTCACAGCAAAATGTGACTTTTATGTGCTAATAGTAGGATAAGTGTGGGTACAGAATCACACAAATGTATCCTTACAGGGCTGCCCATGGGGGTTGTGGAGTCTCCCTCTCTGGAGATATTCACAACCCACATAGACACGTTCTTGTGTGATCTGGTATAGGTGATCCTGCTCTGGCAGGGTGTTGGACTAGACAATCTTTTGTGGTCCCTTCCAGCCCCTGACATGCTGTGATTCTGTGAACATCTATGATAACCTAATACTTGCCTTCACATACCATTATGTCAAGTCAGGTGCTATTGTGCTACATGATGAATATAATCTAATATGACAGGTTACAATGTATGGTATTATTGGGAAAATTTTGGGGGAAAAAAGATATGAAAATACTTGTTAAAGATTTCTCAGATTTGTTTGGGTTTTGGTTTGGTTTTTTTGGGGGGTGGTGGTTTTGTGTTTTGTTTTCTCTTTCTGGGGGTTTTGTTGGTTGTTCAGTTTTTGGGCTTTTGTTTGGTTTTTTTGGGGGGGGGAGGTGAGGAGGAGGCTTGGTGTTAACCCATGCAGAAGAAAAGCCTAAACCATCAGGTTTTATTTAAACATCATACTTTATCTCTAATGTAAGAGCTAGGAATTTCTCCACATGCAGCAGATGTTTAAAAGGTGTAAACAACTAGAGAAGGGATCACTAAGGAGACATTCCTTCTAATGAGCCAGCAAAATGAAAATTGTGGATGTTTCAGCAATGGCGCTTTCTCCATTTCACCCAAAGAGAAACTCCAACTAGGTAAAGCTTGTCTCTATAACTGTTACGTTCAACTACTTTGAGTGGGTACAACTATTTCCTCATACCTTGTTTGGCTTTGTGTCCTATTTAGTATTATAAAATCCACAAAACATGTTGACAGCAGTTAGGAATAGGAGCAGATAAACCTTTTTCTCTCATCTGGTATGGAGAGAAACTTTTATGTTTCCTTGAATAATTACTTCTGTTCATTTTTAGCAGTCAAATACTGTCTTTGGCCACAAAAGATAAAGTTTGCAAGTAAATTTCATGGGGCTTTATGATGCAATTCTGCTTGGACATTAGAGAAATTAAATATTAGACTGTTTGCTTGTTTGACTTCTTTTCTAACTATATGTCTTTTGATTTACTATGTTAAGTTTGGGCTTCAGATAATAGTTGGGGGTGGGGTGGGGAGGAAGTCTCTTGCATCACAGTGAGGTCTGCAGACTTAGGTTGTCAATCAGACACAGAAAATTAAATCCCTAATGCCTGACTATACCTCCGAGATTTCACAGACAGAAAGGAAATCAATTGAAAGACTCAGACAGATTTGAATTATTTAAGAAATTATTCCAGTAGCAGGAACTACTTAATTACATTTTTATCCAAGTACAGCAAGATAGTTTGATCTTATAATAATATGGGTACTAGAAAAATCAGGGAATAGGGGAGAATATGTGGTATCAGTAATATTATATAGTAGCAAAATATAATTTCAGCAAATACTTTAATAAATTGTTCCAAGATGTTTTATCCTGAAGATGTTGAAGTGGCTTCCACAGTATAACATGTGGCTTAGGACTGAAAATAACACTGAACTAGTCAATGAAAATCTCAATAATTTATCTTTCAGGACAAGTGACAAATTATGGAGCACTGTAACCTAAAATGCATATTAACAAAAGCATCTATAGGAGACCTAATTTCTGAACATTTGGAAGACCATGATTTCATTCTCTTTTGGGAGATCCCATCTGCCCATGTTTGATGAAGCAGAACTTTTTTCACTATAAAGATGAGGAAATATCTCAAATAGGATTATATGTATCAAAAACATATACATACAGATGTACATATATATGGAATATCTATCTTTCCATTTCAGTGATGGCAAAATGTGAAAGGGTGATATATTAGTAAGAACATTTGCATTACTACAAAATAGATAGGTCAAAGTTAATAAAAATGGGTATATAAACTGTAATTTTCTACATTTTCAGAATGATTTCTTTGTGGTTTCTTGACCAAGAAGTAGGTGTCATAACATACATTGTCACGCATTTCTTCACAGAACTACAATGATGTACACTTTTACATATATTAAGTGAAGTGACATGAAGCAGTATGCAAATACATGGGCCCAGAGGATGAGATTTCCTCATTCCCTGATCAATCCAGAACAGTACACTGTATAAAAATGCCCTAGTCTCTAGATATCAGTGAGGATACAGGGTATTTTTATTACAGCAATCTGTTAAATAAAAAGTGTAATCTCATGTTTGAGCAGCATAACCTCAAAAATAGCATCTCACAAACTGAAGAAAGAATACTCAGAAATACTTCAAGAAAATTGTAACTGCTGATATACAGAACAAAAAGCATTCTGAAAAATCAAGACAACTGAAAGCAATATAGATTTTTTATTAATATGAAAGAGGTTTCTTTCACATCATAGTTTTACGTCAATGCAATTTCACCTTGGGGGTGGTGGTAGAACTTATTATTTTATTAAATATTTCTACAATTACTGATGAAACATACACAGCCTTCTTATTAAATCTGTCCTAAATTTCTATCACAGTTTGGTATCCATTCAAGCATAACAGCAGGAAAAGTGTATTATTATCACCATGAATCTTAGGTGGTGTTTTTTTAAGGTTCGCCTGTAGCTACCTTACATTAACAGCCAAATAAACCAATATGACTAGCTCTTCATGTCCTCTCTGGAAATATTTAACATTTGGACTTCTGCTTTATTTAAAGGTATAATAAGCTGGATAGGAAAAATAAAATCCTAAATGATGCAAACCGAAATGTTACCGGGACTTAATGTTTTTTAAATTTATTCTTTCTCATAATTTTCAGAACTAATCTGTTCTTGAAGGTAAGTTTCTTCAAAGGTGTGCCCATAACTTAAGGGACTGTAAAACTTCTTTACCTAATTGAATCAGAACTTTTTTTGAGGCTCATGAACATATACTTCCAGAAAAGCATACCTGAACTTTGTGAATACAACACTTTTCAGCCTCTTATAAAAACAAAGCCTTTGAAAAGTAAACAAAGTAAAATATTGTCAAAATTATGCAAAGCTTTGGAGTTTTTTTTAAGTTTTCCCATAAAAAAACCATAATTCCAAGGTTTTCTATTTTAAAATCACAATTATTACAGTTGGTTTTTTTAGTAGATTTAGAGAAAGGAAAAAAAAAAAAGAAACAAATAGGGAATAATTTATACCTAAGCCTCAGACTAAGATTTCATAGTAGAATAATCTTTCTTTATATTTTAGGTCATTCAGAAGCTCACTGGAACGACATCAAATAATATAGCAGCATGAATGTTTATATCTCTGTGAACGACATTCACTACTGACTAACACCCCTGCATTTTCTATTACACGATGTCTAATTAAGCCCCATGATGCCACTCTAAAATCTGACAAAGCAGAGATAATTCTTGACATTTTCAAAAACTTGGCTTATGTTCCCTTTCTTTTCACAGTGACACAAGCTGGGACTTCAAACTGATAACGGCATTGCAGCAAGTTTCTGGGTTTTTAGTCTTTTTTTCACACAGTAGTTTACTCAGAATGAGTGGAATTACACAGACCTTTATTTGTCTTTGCAATCTTCAAGCGCATGACAATCAAAAGACCAAATTTTGGCCTTGCTTGCCTCTGTTCAACTTCCACCAAAATCAATGGAAATTACATGTTATGCTACCCAGCGAGTGATTTGGTCCACAGCACTTGGAGAGAACTGCCACAGCATACATGAGGTGATAGGTCACATCACTTCAATTGTCCCTATCTCCTTTCAGCACTAGACAAACATCTGAAGAGGCAAACATAAAAGAGTAAAATAGCAATAGTAACACTCAGTGTCCTGGTGCTGTGTCTGTCACTGCTGCTCTTCCAATCCAGCCATAATTCAGAATTTTCTCTGCCACATGTGGTGCCTCACATCTACCTTTCTTGGGCAGCAGCAGGAGGCAGACCAGCAATATTTGCAGTCTGTCTTTAATTTAAGACTCATTTCCTAAACATGAAACTGTGGCTTTTCAGACAGAAAAATAATGACAAGGGTGAGAAAGGTCCTGTGAATGCTCCTGAAATTAGTAAAATTAACAGAGAGGAAGGTGCGTTCCTTTAAAAACAAACAAACAACTACTTGCATGACCTCAGGAATATAAATTCCACCTTCTCTTTCCTGGTAATATCATTGTGTTTTCCTTTATTTTACTATATTCACTGTGACACTAGCCAAAGACTACACAAGGTAAATTTATCTATTAAAAGAAACAACAAAAAAAGTAGTAATGACTTTTTTTTTTTTTTTCCCCCCCACGCCTCTTACAATGATTAAGAGTTGTCTTGCAAGTCTTTAGGGAAAAAGAAAAAAGCAGTAAAACTCAACTGAAATTACAGAAACCTATACAAACTGTATTAGTATATGGTTTAAGAAGTCACAATTTGCTACATTGTTTCTCGATCAAGAAAACTGACTTATTCTCCTAGAGTTAAGACTAATGCAAAAATCATTAATATTTTAAACTGTAAACTCCTGAGATTGGTACACCAATAGCAAAATATCTTGCTTTTCTACAATTTTCTTCTAGAAATTGCTTTAATATATTGTTACAAGAAACATAATTTGTTCAGATTGTGTCCCAATTCACTCTGCAAACACAGACAACAAAACTAATTATTTTCAACCTCAACCTTTACCCAACTGTATCTTTTGAAGGCAGACACTAAATTGGTGGAAAATTACATCTTACATTGGATTTCATGCTTATCACAATTTTTCCCTATCTTCCTTCTATCTATTTGATTAAATCATTTCACATCTCTCAGAAATCATAAGTTACAAAGGAGAAAAGAATTCACCATAGAATGATTTTATGTGTCTAAAGAATATCCCCATTACAGATGTGAACTTTGTAATTTCAGCAGTCAATCTAAAGAGCACATAGTAATTGAACTTATTCCTCAGTATCAGTAGAGTCTCACCAGACATAATCTTCTTCATCCCAACACAAACTTAAACACTGGATGATAAAGCTGTTTGCAGTTAATTTGTATTTGCTTTAGTTTACTATTTTTTATTATTGTGTCATTAAGTTGCTAGTGAAAACAGGTGCTGGGCACCCATGAAGTAAGAAAAGACTCCATACTGAACTGATTTACATTTAAACTGCAACAGATCAAGCACAAAGGCTGAAGGCAGACATAAGCCTAGTGTGGAAAAATGACATATTCAAGCCAATGAAGGAGGTTAGTAGCAAATTTGCAACAGACTACAAGTCTTCACATTCCAATTCCTGTAGTGAGAAAGATGTATTTTTCTAAATAACTAAACTCAGTCTCTGCTTATATTTGTTGTGCTTCAGATCCCTATGGCAGCTGAGTCCCACAAAAACACTCACACAGCTTCCCCCAACACCCTGCAGTGGGATGGGAAGGAAAATTGGTGGAAAGATGCAAAACCTGGTGGGTTGGCATAAGGAGAGTTTAACAGAACAGCAGAGAAATATACAATCAATCAGGAAGAACAATAATACTAATGAAACATTATATAAATTGAGCGATGCAAAATACAGCACTGACTGTGACAGCTCATCCTGGTCCATCTACCTGATCCTGCCTCACCATGCTGCATCATGACAGAGCCACCTACTCAAAGCACCTGCACTTTTCCCAGCCAGCCCTTCACTTATATAGTGGAAATGACATCATATGGTATCAGATACTCATAGGCTTGTTCAGCTGTCTTGGCTGTGGCCCTTCTCAGATACTTGTGGAGGAGAATAAACCAAACCCAAACCCCCAAAAACTTAACTCTATCATAGCCAAACCCAGGGCAATATTTAAATGGAAAGAAAAAGAAAAAAAAATATTGATATCTGTACATCAATAGCAAAATGTCATAACTAAAATCAAATTAGTTAAGCAAAGAAATGCAGAAAGCTAAGACTAGCATCTATTAAGGAATGGACACACATGAGAAGCTTTAGAAGTACAGTAATATGGCAGATTCACCAAAGATAACAGTAGAAGTTCTGTGTGAATTGTCCAATATTCAGACTGAAGACTGCAGTTT
This sequence comes from Psilopogon haemacephalus, assembly GCA_013396835.1. NCBI lineage: Eukaryota > Metazoa > Chordata > Aves > Piciformes > Megalaimidae > Psilopogon > Psilopogon haemacephalus. The sequence continues at coordinate 127,155 of VWZI01009980.1, forward strand.
TCTCAATAAATTTTACAGGACTATTTTCACAGCAATAAATGAATCCTTTTCTATTTGTGTTTTTCAGATCAAACGATTGGTACAAAAGGCATTATTTTGCTTGAAACATATTCAAATGAACTGCTTTCTTCAGTCTTTCTTGAATAACTCTTAACAATGAGTAGTTTCATTCGACAGCTTGTCTGTTTTTACGTGAAGCTATGTGACAGTCATTCACAGAAGTATTTGATTAGTTTATCATTACCTGTGTCATTGTTTAGAAGATGTTTTTTAAATACTTTGCCTCAGTACTCAGTTTAATTTGTCATGTGAAGTAGATAACTCTGTTGCTCAAGTTACTGCTAAATTCTTCTAACATTTTATAGCAGTTTCTTCCATCACTGAACACAAGTTTAGATGATCTGTAAAGTACAATATTTGGGTTTATTTTTAAAACAGAGGGACCTCTGGGAATACCTGGGAAATTAAGCTATAATAAATTAATAATCATAAATTAATATTCAACAGTAGAGGTGAGTACAGAGAGCAAGAGAAAACAGAAGGTTTTTTTGGCTTTTTTTTCTGATGATCCCTATATGTGTTATGCAGACATTAGTTCAAATGGACTTTGAATACCCAGAAATCATAGCATATGTTCTGTCATAATATCATCATAATAACAGAAATACTGTAACGTGTCATCAAGCAGAAGTGTGTTTGCAAAAACAAACATTAAGTAGTCAATAATAATAACTTCAAAGGACTGGATGAGCACTGCTTCACCTATCAAATCAGAAATGACACTATTGTTTTGGAGTGTTACTTTTCTACAGCAACATAAAAATGAAGCCCCACAAACACATTTGGCTGTTTTTGTGGCACTGTTTCAAGATAAATGGCTGATGTTCCATTTCCTCTGACTTATGAAACATTAACTTATAAAGATTTAATTTAATACAAATTTTTATTGTAGCTTGGCTATTTCGAATTTTTAGCCAATCAACATTTTTGGTCAGGTGAACTAGGTAATCTAGGTTATCTGGCAGTATGTTACTAGAGACAGTCAAGTGCTTCCCAATCTATTTGGCAAAAAATATTTAGCTATTCTCTGGTGTTAATGTTTACAACTTCATCTACATTAAGTAAAAATGCTGTAATGATAGATTCACTTCATTTCCTGACAATAAAATTAGGATTTGAGAATTTTTTATTAATACTAATAATGTACAACAGGTATGGAGTTCTATGCTTATGAGAAAAAGATAATGCATATACATACAAGCATGAATAGCACAGGTAAACATTCTATTACTATTTTATACCTACTTGTAAAAATATAGACATTTGATCAGATTTTTCTAATTCCACTAATTTTATGCAGACTAGGCAGTGCAGTACATTGAAGTGAAGGAGAAACAGCAGAAGAGGAATATGTGGCTTTTCCACAGCATTTCTTCATTTGCTCAATTTCTGCTGTAAGAATCTATTTCAGTGTTTTGTCGTGCCAAGTTCTGGAAACCGTTTACGATGTTGGAACAGCAGTACTACTAAGAGATTACAATGGCTACTAGGAGATTACTAACAGAAAACTTGAATTAAAATCAAAACAAAACAAACAAACAGAAAACTAAAGCTTTCAATGAAAATGCAGATTATCTTTTATCAACAGTAGATTTCCTAAAATAAAAGTAGTAATCCAAGTGTAGAAAACAGGAATTATAACGTCCCTTTGGGATTTCTCCATGGACCATACATACAGACTTCCTCCAGTTTCATCCTTTACTGCTCCTCAACATGTTACAGCCACCTAGCAGAAGGAGCTCTTGAGTAAGACCCAGGCACAAGATAGACTCCAGCTACATTGTTCTGTTACTATCTATTGTCTAAATAGGTCCCTAAATATGTTAACTGTGCTTGACAATTTTACTGAACTACATTTATTTTTGTTTAAGCAGTCAGAAACTGTCATGATGAGTATGTTCAATCTGATATATAGAAAAAAAAGGATTAGCATCAAAGTGAAGAGATTTAAACTCATGATATGCGACTTCTAATTTTAACACAAACTTTCCTTGAGCTACTTCTATATTTAGTACAATTTAAAATCATTTGTTGGCAAGCAATTTTCTTAAAATGTAAGTGCCAAATATGAAGAGATTATGTAGGATACCATTTATGTCAAGTCCACCATACTCTTTTCACACTATGAGGATACATTGACTGAGAATATAAAGTAGCTGCACGAGTGTGCTGGGATAGAGTTGATTTTCTCTGTAGTAACTAGTATGGATCTATGTTTTGGATTTGTGACCAGAGTTGTTTTAGATATTGCTGAGCAGTTCTTACACAGTGTCAGGGCTTTTTCTGCTTCTCATCCTATCTCACCAGCAAGTAGGCTGGAGGTGTTCAGGAAGCTGGGAGGAGACAGAGCTGGGGAAACTGACCCAAACTGACCAAAGGACTATTCCGTAGCATATGATATTGTGCTAAGTATTTAAAGCTCAGGGCAGAAGGAGGAAAGGAAAGAGGTTCAGAGTGGTGCCATTTGTCTTCCCAACTAACTATTGACACATCATGGGGCCCTGCTTTCCTGGAGATGACTGAACACCTGTCTGCCAACTGCAAGCAGTGAATTTAATCCCTTGTTTTTCTTTGCTTGCACACATGGCTTTTGCTCTACCCATTAAACTGTCTTTATCTCAACCCATGACTTTTTCTCACTTTTATCCTTCTGATTCTCTCCCCCCTTCCACTGGGGTGGAGTGAGTAAGTGAATGGCTGTGTGGTGCCTATTTTACAGCTGGGGTCAACAACATGACAACAAAGAAAGAAAGAAACATGTATTTGCCAGTCCCTTTCTGTCATTTTGTTATCACATACAGTGAAGCTGCATGAAAGATATGGCTGTAAGATTTAATTCTTTAATGATTTCTTACTTAATGAAATAGCTCCTAAGATTTGTTTGAGGGCTAAGACAGCAGCCTCTACATATGGGTAATTCCCCTTCACCCTAGTCCCCATTTAACTAATTAAATGTTCTTCAGAATTTGAAATCACTAAGTATAACAAAGCTCCTGAGAATCATAAGCAAAGTCAGGAGGACATTTCGAAAACAGGAACGGTTAGTATAGAACAGTCTAGGGAGTACATGATGCTTTCAGTATCATCTTGTATGGTACTTTAGGGCTTTAATAACTCTTTCTGCAATGTTGCAAGAAACTTCTGATCAATAGCAATTATTTTTCTCACCATAGAAACAAGGTTTAGTTAACCCCTTGAGTCTCCTATCCTGAAATAAAGAGAAGATATATTTTTTTACATAGATGAAGGAAACAGTTCATCGACTAAAATTATTACTGTAACAAAAGTGCTTCCTCATCCAAATTTTAGACTAACATGTCACTCAAAATATCACTCCATTCCATCAGTGTAAGCGCATATTTAAAAATTATTCATTTAAATAAAACAAAATGAAACAAACTTCCCACATTTTATGTTGCTATCATGTAATTCCTTTGAAGGCTCCTGCCCTTTGAGTGTTTTACACCATTTCAGTCAAGTGCCTATGCACAGAAACTTTGGCAGAAGAATTCAAAAAGTCATTGAAAAAAAAGAAAAAAAGAAGTATGATTATTTCTTGCTAATTATTTTTTTAATTGCATTTTGCTAAAACAGAATTTAAAAGAGGTAAGTGAAGTTATTTTACTGCCAAGTTATGTCATTAAAAATATTTTCATTTAGCATGTAGATCAGGAGACAATTTACATAGAGAAAACTTTTCATTACCAGAACTTATGCATCTGCATATTTTCATAACAGACTAAATAATTACCAGTGTAAGCAAATACTTCTGGTTTTCTTTCATCTTTACACTAGACACAAGTTTTCATACCAAACACTCAACTAGATTGTCTGAGATGTTTTTTGGATTTGTTTTTTATAATAGACAGTAGAATTAGTCAGCTATCTATTTATTTCAAAGGTCTTCAATATTATTGTTCAAGTTGATTCCAAGTGACTAATATAAATATAATACAAAAAATATCTTTGTGGTAATGAAAATCTAGGTTCTTCTGAACTAAATTAAAAATCTCTGCTAAGATTCCATTAATGTTTTGTGTCTGTCTATTTATTTCTGTGTATCTATCTATTTGTAAGTATGCATTAAATGTTTAATTCTTACAGACCAGCAGAGCTTTGTATATATTCATTCAGTACAGTAGGCTATCAAATAGAACTAAATCAGTACACAAAATATATGATCTATATAATAGAAGATAAAAGTAATAAATTTAAAAAATCAAATCAAAGAAGTTACTCCTGTAAAACTTCAGAAAGATGACTATTCTAATTATACTGAGATATATAGAAGAATTACTAATATTGCTCAATACTCTTTGGCAATGATTTATCAATACATACAAATAATTGACTTTGCATTGCCTTATTTAAGCTACCTAAGTGGCCATTTTAGAAAGGAAAGCTGTCTCTAATCATGTAGGACTATGTAATTACTCAGAATAAATGGCAATATTCCTTCACACTCAGCACACTATATGGAACTATCTGAAACAGTTTTGTCAGCTTAATTTAACCAAAAGCACAGAACAAGCCATTGTCCTCTAGAGCTGCCAATGTTCTCTGCATAAGCTTGAAAAAAAAATGTTTTTATTATTGATCTTTTCAAGCTTCTACAACAACCTGGCCCACATTATTATTACTTGCCATATCCTCCAACTCAGTGGAAACTATAAGCTATTATAAGCTGTTACAATGAAGAATGTTTAAAACTTACGTTAAACTTTGATTCAGGTGTTCTAAAAAACTTTTCCAAAGGAACACTAATATTTTATTGAGGAAAGAATGCTTGACAGGAATGCTTTCCCCAAAAGATAGAAAATTATGGACTGATGACAAAAAGAGGCCAATGCTGAAATTTTAAAATAAAATTTAAGGAATTTTTTTTTCCTCAATGTTTTAATTTCTCCACTGCTTTTTCTAGGTAGTAGTAGAGGGAAGACAGAACAAGGTACTTTGAATCTTAATGACCTTTTGGAACACAAAAAATAATAATGCTAGCAGAGGACATAACTTCCTTTTATTACTTGCTCAATGTACTGCAAGTAGATATGGACACAATACCATGAAACACAGTGTCTTCAAAGGTAGAAGTAAAAAAAAGGCCCAGCAGAACTGCATAATACCATTTTTTCCCTGTTTTTATTATCATAGTGATCCAGTGCTTTACTAAAATCAATCCTAATTCTGATTCCTGTGGGGGAAAAAAATAAAAAATGCTACATATTGACAAATTATATGTATTCCTGTACTTAAGAATATGAAAGTAATTAAAGCTGGCAATAAATATGACCAGTTTGTATTCCAATCCTTCTTTTGAGTTTAATTATAAGACAGACAACCACCTGAGATGACCCTTCTATCCAGAAGGATTTCTCCAGTATTCTAGTTGATGTGATGACTAACCATTGTAACTTCTTCCACTATAGCATGCAGTTCAGTTATTAGATCGACCTTCTAATCCTCTAATTAAATATATCAAAACTGTGATGGATATTAACAATGATTTTTTTTTTTTTAGAGTAGTGACAAGTGCTGAATAGAGAGAGAAGAAAGAAACCAAGGATTAATTTTCCAAGGAAAAGTTATCAATCAAAAACTTGAGGCTGAGTGATAGCTGGATAAAAATTAGAAGCAGCTCAGTAAAAGGTCTTCCCAGATCTAATACCTTCTTGGTACAGCATACCATTACACTTCTAACTGTATCAGAAACTGAGAGGCAGAAAAG
>VWZI01009980.1:133021-173736 GCA_013396835.1 Psilopogon haemacephalus
GAATAAAAGTCACAAGATTTGGAAGAATTTTGCACTAGGGAAATGAGTATTTGGAATCTGCAGATATTTTTTTTTAAAAAAGTATTTTATGTAAAGTGTAAAATTATCATAATTTATTTCTGAACTGAACAACAAATAAAAAATATTGGAAATCTTTTTTTCCTTTGGATTAAATCAAGTCATATTAGGTGGTATAATGAATGAAACTCACCATAACACCCTCAGCAACTTCCATAAATTACAACTGCTGGAACTGTTTGGTGGTATAGTGGAGGGAATATAAGAACATCACAATGAAACAAAAAAGCTTCCCTCTGGATTTCATTAAGCCACCATTTTCTTATAATTTATCATTTTAAGTAATGAAATTTGTTAGATGTATTATTACATAATGATAATTATGAAAGATTACATAAAAAGTGTGGTTGTACTCAAGTAGTCTTCCTACTGTTGAATAGGCTAAATTAATTAATGAATTATCTGAACAACAAAAACTTATTCATTAATAGTGTTCCATCTTGGATCTGTCAGAAATTTCACTGAGTTTGAGTCCATCACTAATATTCGCTAAAATGTAAGAGATCATAATTTCATATACTTTTCTAGCTAGAAATAGAATATGCCACCCACCTACAAACATGTGGCACATACTGGAAGAAAATAATATTCCTTTTAGTTTGTTAAGAAAAATACATTTAATTAAATATTTAGCATCATAATAGTACTTGAATTTTGCAAATATTTATTAGAAATTCAAAACCACAGTTCAACTCTGATGAAAGGTGAAACAGGTTGGAAGGCTTTTGTATTTTTTGTTTAAATCATGTCTGAAACAAAAAGTTAAGGATCTATATCTTGCATTTTTAGCCAAAGTATTACCCTATTGCATCAAATTTCTTAGAGAAAAAAACCTGTTTTAAACAATCCATCCTTCTGTGTTTGGTGTCTGTGCTAGATTACCATCTGCACATGGTGAGATTGCTAGGACTAAAATGCTTTTTTTTATTAAATGATCTTAATATTCATGAAGCTCAGTGCCACAAACTTGTATTCTCATGAGAAATTATTCCTTCGCAAAGTGTAAATAACTCTCCCAGTTTAATGTCTGTGAATCTTTCTTCAGTCTCTGCAATCTAGGCCTGCCTTCCTTGGATATTTCTCTTATTCTTGTGGGGTTTTTTGTTGTGGGGTTTTTGGTTTGTTTGTTTGTTTTTTAACAGAGTATGGATATACAGAGGTTAATAACCAGGGAAGACAGCCAGCACAGGTATAAGCAGTGAGTGTATGAGTGGAAATCTTGCTTCTAAAATAGTGCTGGAATAAAAGGAAAAGAAGTGAAGGAGGGAAGATAAACAAACAAAAAAAAATTAAAGGCATGACACAACAGTTTAAAAAACATTAGGATAACCTAAGTTCTCTGTGAAAAGATTACATTGCACTTAGATCACAGGTTACACTATTCATGTGAGAAGATGTCTAAAAGAATTCAGGCTGTACTTAAAAGTTATGGCCTGGCAGCAGAGATAATAATGTTGTAATGTATGAATTTTAAGTATCATACTTACTAGAGTAGCAGAAGCCTATTTAATGCTGCAAATCCACAGATCTCTTTCACTTTCTCCCCCACAGAGTTAAATATTAGGATAGGAGTTACCTATGGATATACCAAGTTACAAACTAACCCATCTCTACTGTCTAACATTAAAGAACTTTATAGTTTCATTGAAGTACTTAGGAAGGGATATTTGTATCCTAATAAAGGAAGGGGAGAATGTTGTTAGTGAGGGGTCAATGGAGTGCTTAACACTTGTTTGAGTTTACAGGTCGATTTTAATTTTGTGTTAGGGATTACAAAGGAATCTGTCAATAAGACAATGCTACAGAAAACACCTGGAGGCAGTAGAATCTAATGCAAAAGTTTCCATGTAAATTATAATATTGAAAGCAAAATACATTTTTATGTTGTTCAAACAGACTACCTGTATTTCCATACTCTCACAGGTATTAAATCTCTGCTGGTTCCAACATTTGACTTATAAATGTCTTACAGAAAATGTATTGAAAAAAAAACCCAAAACCTAATTATGGGTATACAGAACAGCTACCTAAAATCAGAGACTTAAATGCAAAAATGTCTTTCATCAAAAAAACCCAACCAAACAACCAAAACAAAATCTCAAACAAAACAAAAACACAAAACCAACAAAACAAAACAGACCAAATAACACAAAACCCAAAAAAACTCAAACATACCAAAAAAATCCCAAACAACCAACTGCCCAAACCAAACAAAAAAAAAAAAAATGGCCAAAAAACAGTGCCAACAAAGCACTCAGAATTAATAGGGTTTCTTTCATACTTTTCATATTACTCTAAAATCACTTTGATTGAATCAGATCTCATAAGGTACTTCCATTACATACACAGTGGCAGGGCCAATTACCTGGCAGTTGTGTTTCTGTGCCCATTATGCACCCTCCAGGTGTTATGAGGAGACACTCTGTGCAGAGACTGCATCCTCTTACCATCACTAAGCATGCTGTCAATCACATTCACTTTATGTGCCCCCAGCAAGAAGACGAGAGTAGTAATGTTCTCTGCCAAGTCTCTGCTAGTAATTGTTCCCAAATAAATTAACCACAGTGCACATTACTAGATTTCTTAAACAAAGTAGTCATTTAATATCTGCTAGTGCCTGAAGACAGGAACTGTACAGAAAGTAAAAGATGGGACTAAATCAGATCTTATTAGGACTTATTTTATCAAATATGCATTTCAATTTTTTTTTTCCACATCTTAAGAACACAAATATCTAAAATACCATTCTGTTACACTGACCTGGTAATTTTGAAAAGTAAAAGCTCAGTGATTTAACCAAAATTAATTTGTGTCGTAGCTACATTATCAATTTAATAATTTAGAGAGAAGACAGTAGGAGGAATTATCTGAAAACACAAAGTGTTTTACAAACTTCATAAAGTGGTTATTTCAGGAAGGTGTTACTGATAGAGGTCCCTACCAAGAGAAAGCAAAAATCCTGTAAAGAAAAGCACTGAGAAGATGACAGAAGTGTAAGCTATAAATGGTTTACAGAGCACTAGTTACAGGAGAAATGTCTGATAGCTTTCTGGTTAAAAAAAGAAATCAAGTAAATATAAATATAACATAAGTTTTAGACAGTATTTTATGAAAACATATTTAAAACCAGAATTCCATTGAAATATATATTTCTCATTAATTCATTCTTTAAGAATCATTTATTTTAAAAATTTAAGTAAATATCCATCATGCATAATATCACATGTATAGTGATATTATTCCTCTTTGAAAAGATGGAGAAAGAAAATATATACGGGATAAGCATAAAGGAAATAGAGAACTTGGGAAGGAAGTATTTTTATTAAATTCTTAGAATACTTTTTATTAACTTTTTTCCCTGAAATTTACTATCATGCACATTTCACTAAGTCTCATAGCTACCAAATATCGGCAGTGCATTTTTTGATATGCTGAAGGAATAAAAACATCACCAAAGTAGTCAAACACAATATGGTATAATACTGTACTTTTACTATTAACAAAATTAATATGATTTTTTAAATAGTAATACATTTAAAATTCCACTTAGCCACCCAAGTTCTAGATTATAAAAAGAACATTTTTATTCCTATCCCCTTAACTGTACAAATCATTCCAGCTTCAGTGCATACATAACTATATTATTGTAAATTAAAACTAGTGAATTGCATGCACAGAAGAAAATGCAACAGGTTAAGCACACTATGAGATTAAAAGAAGTAAGTGTTTATAGAATATCAATACATAGAAGCATTTACATCAAAGCAAAGAACAGAATAGTATACAGTTAAACTGAATTTCTTGCACAGTTTTCTTAATTGGTAAAAAGCTACTACAAAAAATCTTTGTCCTGATTCTAATATCTTTACTTATATATAAAACCAGTTAAATACATAAATAAAAGAAATAAATGCAATTATTTAAAAGGCAGTATTTGCCTTTTTTTTTCCTTCCTAAAGATTCATTCCATTAAAATACAGCACTGATGCTTTTAATGGCTCTTATTTAATGCATGTTTTATGTGATTTATATGTTATTACTGTTTGCTATCAGTGGCACCAGGCTTGAAATTGTCCTCTAATCATTTGAGCATCATAGAAATTTGTAGGGTAGTAAAAACTTGTGAAACTTAAAGTAAAATAAAACATGGAAATTAAATCCACAAGGACTTGAGCAGTTATTCATGTGAATTTATGGAGCTAGAGGTAATGATTTTTTGTTTTCAGTGAAGGCTGGTATATTTGGCTTATGTGGCAATGTTTTGGAATCAAGGGGACTACCAGGGTAGTTTCTGTGAGAAACTAATGGAATTTCCCCTATGTCAGAGGCAATGGCAGCTAGTTCAAAGACAGATGCACCACTAGCCAACGCCAAGTCTATCAGCAACAGTGGTAACACCTCTTTGATAACATATTTAAGAAAGGGAAAATGTAAGGCAAAACAGCAGAAGAAAGACTATGTGAGAGCAACAACCGTCCAGAAACTAAAGTCCATAAAGGAGAGGGAGAAAGTGTTCCAGGTGTCAGAGCAGAGGTTCCCATGCAGCCTGTGGTGACAATCATGGTGAAGTAGGTTACCCTCAATGCAGCCCATGGAAATTTACAGTGGAGCAAATATTCACCTGCAGCCCATGAATGAACCATGCTAGAGCAGGAGATGGACCTCTGTGGAAAGCCTAAAGAAGGCTTCTGACAGGACCTGTGGACTCATGAAGAAAGAAGCCCACAGTGAAGCAGTTTTGCTGGCACATGTCTGATCCTGCAGTGGACTGGAACTATCTGTCCCTCAAAGTCTATAGCCATGAAAAGGACAGTGGAGTATTATGGAGGACTATAGGCCACAAAGAAGGCCCATGCTAGAGAAGCTAATAGAGGATTGTCTCCCATGGGAAAGACTCCACTCTTAAGCAAGAGAAGACCATGAGGAGTCCTCCTGAGAAGGAAAGAGTAGTAGAGACAAAGTATTATGAACTGACCATAAGCCCCATTCACCACCCCCCTGTGACACTGAGGAGGAGGAGACAAAGAAATCAGTAATAAAGTTAAGCCTGGGAAGAAGGCAGAGATGGGTCAAAACTTACGTTTTATCTCTCATCCTACTCTGATTTGACTGGTAATAAATTAAACTAATTTCCCTAAGTTATTAGTGCTATCTTTTCTTTGTATTTTCTCTCTCTTATTCAGTTGAGGAGGGGAAATAGGGAACTTTGGTGGGCACCTGGCTTCCACCGATGTTCAACCTAACACATTTAGTAAAAACAGCTGTACCAGAGGAGTTTTAGGCTGGATGCTAGGAAAAAAAAATTCTTCACAGAAAGAGTGATTTGCCACTGGAATGGGCTGCCCAGGGAGGTGGTGGAGTCACTGTCCCTGGAAGTGTTTAAAAAAAAAGACTGGATGTGGTGGTTAGTGCCATGGTTTAGTTGATTAGATAGTGTTAGGTAATAGGTTGGACTTAATGTTCTCAAAGGTATTTTCCAACCTGGTTAATTTTGTGATTCTGTGATATCCCTGACTCAATTCCCTTTACACTCTACCCTCTATCATAGAATTTCCTTGAGCATATTCTGTTAACCAGCCATTTGCTAGTTGAAGCTCTTGCTTGTCAAGTTGCCTGAAGACAAGGGCTCATGAGTCAGTCTCAGCGATGCGAATGACACAGACATAAACTAATTTATTTGAAGGTAATTTTAGTCCCATATGTTCTTGATTTTTGACATGTATGACTGATGCTGTCACTAGCATTCAAATTAGGCAGTGAGTAATAGAGAGAATTTTCCTTGCATCAGGAGCTCTTGGATTACTCAGCATTAAGAGTTGTAATTCATTTAGAACAGAATGAAGGGCGAAAACAGTCCCATTGATGACTACATCTGAGCCACCATGCTCCCTATTTGGATTAAAATGAACCTATACAGTATACATTACATTCATAGATGAAAAACCAAACAAAACCAAAACCAAGACACAAGAAACAAAATACATGTACTTACCTTTCACTGCTGTGGTTAATGTTTTTTTTAAACACACTAGTTTAATAGAAGACCCACAGACCCGTGTAATCTATCACAGTACAGTAAACAGGGACCCTTCACTAAGGATAAGAATTTTAACAAGTAGCTTGTCTTTGTTGTGATTAAAGAGCTCCAGATGCAAGTTGTGGTTGCATCCAGTTGAGGATGAATGGGTTGACAAAGCAGTAAGTATTGAGAAAGTATGAACATCTTGTGTTGCTTGCAGATCTGCTAAAATAAATATTTATAAGGTGTTACCTTAACTGATCCCCTTTACTATATGAAAGACATTGTACTGCTACTGATAATCCATGGTAATGTTAAACCATCATAATACTGTTTTAAAAAAAATCAATTACAATCTGTAACAGAAAATGCTTTGATGTGACAAAAATTTCATCTGTAGAGAGTTATTTAGCTAGTCTTCCTGGGAAGATATTTCCAACAACTGCTAAAGAAAGATAAAAACCAAGTATGTAATTTTTTAAAAAAAATACGCCATTGCATTTTAAATTTATTAGTATTAATAAAAAATGAAGTTTCAGTTCTTCTAGTTTAATCAGAGGATCTGAGAAGGTCTCTTGTTTCAGAGTGTTGAACTGAAATACACAAGCTTAGGCTCAGTCCCTGTGGATCATTATATAAAAAACTACTAGTAGGACAATACCTTTTGCCAGTATTAGGTGTTTTTATCCCATTATGCATGGCTGAAACCACATTAAAACTGAGAAGTAATTTGTTTTGTTTTGGAACCATAATTACATATTGACAAGTTAAACTGTGAGACCTAAATCAAGGAGATTTGGGCTGTTATGCGATCATCCTCATGGGGCAAACCTAAGGGGACACCAATTACTTTGCCATGGCCTAACTCTTTTTCAATTTTCCTTTCTTGAGTGACATTAAATACTCAGAAAAAAGGAACTATAGAAACAACAAATTCAAGGCAAATGTAGCATGAATGTCAGAAAGAGTTGCTACATATAATTAAAATAAAAATAGATGTTATTTACTAGGAAAATGTTCAATGAAAAGCACTTCTACTGATGCAAAATACCTTTTCTTGCTTCTTAGTTATTTTTCTTCATTCAGATTTTTCTCATCTTAAATAGCTTTAATTATATTTCTTAATGTCTACAAAAAACTTAGAAAAAAGGTCTAATTTACTGAACAATTGCTATTGTTATGTTATTAGTGTTTACAAATCATTCACTAGTTGATAAAATGGAGTTTATATAACATGTAATGAAGAAAGGAGCCATTCAAAGATTGGTGTTTTTTTTCTTAAAAGCTCACATAAGATGACAAAAGCAAAATGTGATTTACACTAAAAAATATATTGCACATTTCATGAAACTCTAAATGATTCTAGCATGACATACTCTAAACCCACTCCTTAGGAGCCAATTTTTTGATTAAAAATTATGCTTATCCTTCCTGTGCTTGTACTGCATTCACTTTTACCTCTTTTTTTTCAGTTTGATTTTAAGAACATGCCTATACAAAAGTAATGATTATCAACCATGATATACCTAAGTTCTACATGCATTAAGAAAACAAAACCCAACAAAATAAAAAAAGCATATTGTTACCAAGCCTCTAGCTTCAATTTTTAAGCAAATAGTCAAAGAAAATTGTAAAAAACAACAGATTGAACAAAAGGAAGGAAAAATACACCCACCTAAGCACTCACAAAGTTCAGCAAAAGTCTTTAACTTTTTGAGAAAAAGAGAAAACATGTTGATACATAATGAACATGAGAAAGCACTCAAATAACTTTGGAAATTTGCATATAATCATGTGAATAACATGAAAGCACATCATTATGTATGCTTATATAATTTGTTCAACTCCAGTATTTGATCTTCTGCAACTAAATCTCACTAAGAAAGAAAACACAGTAAGCACTGTTTGGATTGGTTTCACTGAACTCATAATAAATTTATTTTACAAGCATGAAAGTATATTACCCATAGTATGAAAATTCAATGCAACAGCTTTTTTAAGGTTAACTAACTCTTGCTTGAAGGTTAAGGATATATATGAGAATATAACTTCCCTGTATACATGTTTCACTGGTTTGAGGTCCTCATCTCTATCAATGGAACACAGGAGGAGCAGTGTGTCATAGCTCACGTCTGCATCTTGATTACTTGTAAAGCTCCATAGCAACTGAAATAGAAGCAGTCTATTCTAGCAACAGGAGATTGCTTTCATATTTTACTAAGACTGGGTGTTCCACTTGAGTTGTACAGTAGTGGATGACTTACTGTTTTTTTTTTTTAATTTGTTTGTTTGTTGTTGTTTTGGTTTTTTTAAAGAAAAGATAAATGTTTATAGAGTAAAAGTTTTGACTCTTTATAAACTGAGACATTTAATGTTCAGGAACCTTTTTGGATGACAACTAAGATATAAGTTTCAGAGAGAAACAATCAAAAGAAGATTACATGATTGCATATTAAATTAATAAAATTTAGGGAATACATTTTATTTAAATTATTTTGATATTATTAATAGTACTAAAAATAGAAGAGCAAGATTAAGCATGAATCTATAACCCAGAAGAGCAACACAAAACCAAACCAAACAAAGAAAAAAATGAAGAGAAGCAAAATAACACAATTATAAGTTGATGGCATAATAATTCTGACCTTTCCCAAGGGAATTATGCTAAATAGGGTGGATAAATGAAAACTTCAAAGTTTCCCACATAGAATTTTTATCAAATTGTTCCTTAATGAGATTATAGTTTAATGACTAAAACCTTTTCTCAACTATAAATAGCAAAACCAGGGTGCTGGATGATTTTTAATTCTATTTCTGACCTCCGTGGCAAGTTTCTACACTGCCTTGCAAAGTTTGCTTTTATCCTAGAAAATATATATTTACAAAGGGAATGGTGAACATCCAGTTTCTTTCATCCTCACTGTTCGTCTTTGGTGTAGTGAAACCCACAGAGGAATTTGGTGTGGATGGAACCGAAATACTTCAGTCAAGAAAAAATTTCCATTCTATTTAACATGTGACCACCTAATAAATCATTGCCTGACTGCATACAGAAGACTACAAAGCATAGTCATTCCCCAGGCAGTACTTTGATGCTACATACATAGGAAACATATTCTGGATCATTCATGCCAGCTCTATGCCTCACAACCATGTGGAAACCTCCAAGCAAGAGCTGCTTGAACATGTCTTGAAAGCTGTAGACTGCCTTGTAATATTCTTCTTAGTGAGTTCTTCGTTCTCACTCTTGATTATGAACCCTGCCTTTCAGGTTGCATCTTTCAGCTGTGCTATTTTATACTTAGTTTCTATCCCTAGTCAGTTCAGGTAGGTTCTGAGGCAATAATACTGACTACATGTTAGTCCTGTTTTTGCTGACTAATTAACTCTGAACTTATTTGGCACTGCATTGAGATCTTGCTATTTCTCCTCGGATTGATACACAAGCATTCACTCATATACTTTTGGATTCTGTGGCCTAATCTGATCATTAAGCACGTTTTTGGCTTCTTTCTACTGACTACTTCCTATCTTTTTCCTTTATCACTCTCCCTATTGCACCAAACCTGTCTACAGTCTGAATTCAGACCAAGACTAATAACTAGGCTTTATCATCCATATGTCATAAAACTGTGGAACTGCTGTCAGCAGGTTGTCCAATCTATGTTCCAATAAGGTAGACTATAAAAAAACTCTCTACAATTACTGTCTCTTCTGTGCACTTGGAATATTGTACCTATTCTTCCTACTTACTACTTAGTTGAAAGCATTTTTTCTCTATCACACATGTCCAATTTCTTCCATAATTTTCCTCTCTTCTTTCCAGATTTCAACATATAATAAAGAACGCTAACCCAAGAAAGTACTCCAGAAACAAGAAAAGAATAGGTTGGTACTTCTCTTAAAGCTTTTCTCTATACTTATTATATCTTTATGGTTATAATGTATCCAGTGACTTCTATAAGAACACTGAAAAGCAGGGCATTTTTCTGTAGTAGGACAAGATTTCAATATCACACTTATTTGAGGGGAATCTTTCAATAAGTCATTTCTCTGACTCAATGAATTTTGCATTCCTTCCCTAAAGCAATCCTTCATGTAACCTCCCACTCTCCTGGGTGATGCTCTATTTAATAGGCTATTATAAAAAAACAAACATTCATTATTTTCTTTCTCTAGCATCATTAATGCCTCAGCTACATATTTGGGTCCACAGAAGCTATTTACATTTAATCTTAGGGCTGGATTTTACATTGCGAATCATAGCCCCTCTGTAGAAATATAGTCTGAATCATGAATGGACAGTCAAGTTTAGTGACATAGAAAATCTTTATTCTACACATCTGTAATTCCCAATCTAAGGTACAGTTCTCATTACTGAGCTGACTTCTCTTGGTAGCATGAGCTACATATAGAGATTATAGGAACTACATATAAATTTTCAGATTCCTAAGATTCCTTAGCTGTTTCCTAGCTCCTCAGCAGGGCATCAGCTGTGTTAGCTAATGGTTAGATACATAAACAAAAATATTATAAAAAAGGCAGAAGAGAGCAATAGAAATGTGGAACAGTCCAAGTGGTGCCTCTATCAACACTGGAAAAAAATAGACTGTAAAAGGCATAATCCTGTAACCTTCTGTCAAACATAGGTCCCTGAATTCTCCTTTATACTTATTTATTTATAAATCAAGTACATAAAAAAGTATCTCAGAGCAACTGTTGAAAAAGATGTGGTGTTTGATACCTGCACACGCAATCTGTGATTTAAACTCTAATCACAAGAATGTCTTTATTCAAAATAAAAAACCACATGAAACTCTCAAATTGAGAATTTAATTTTGCCATTAATGAGCATGTCCAACTCCAGAGAACTTCAATACTATGAACAAAGACAAAATGTATCCCTTAAATAATTAATTGTAAGTCACATTCATAATAAATACTGTAATTTAAAGTTTGCTCTACAGCTATGCATTGTCAATATCATGCTTCTTGGAAGAAACAGATATTATGCTATTATTAATAAGGTCTTGATATTGCTGTACTTTACATTCAATAATAACAGTTTAACAAAATCCCATAAGGGATCCTCAATTGGCTTTACCAAGCATTTTTATTCAAATTCTGAAAACACAAAGCAAAAATCTCTCATGCTGATACACAGATACCGTAATTGGGAAAATTTATTCTGGGTTTAATGTACATTTTTGACAGAATCACAAATCTTCTGTAGGATTTCAGTGTGCAAATCTATGGTTTTAAATTAGGCAGAAATGATTTTGAGTGATGGTTCTTCTTAACATCAGGGGACTGGCTATGTCTCTCACTTCACTTTGTATGTGGCAGGCCTCCCAAACTCCTACTGTTAAATCTGAATTAAGTAGCCTTGATATGTGTGGTAGTTAACATTTTCAGAAGCTATGCATTAAATCTGTAGCCTAAAACTTCTAGTTAAGGAATGAATCCAACACTTCAGGGCATTACATATACCCATTTATCTTTACTTTTTCTTGCCAAGTGGATGCTTAAGTGCAAACTGTATAAAAGCTCACATCACCTGAATCTGTTTCTGAAAGATTAGTGGAGAAACATCTTAGTTTGAAACTGATCTTTTTCTTCCACAACTTTTTAGTCTCTGAACTCTAAAGCTTGTATTAAATATGGAAAACGAATAATGAGTTTTAATTTTTAAAGAAAGTAACTACCCTAAACAAGCTAGTTAAGAATTGTAGAGTGACTTTGTCACCAAAAGACAGCTTAGTAAATCCAGTAAATTAGCACATTATTTTTCTATATGCATGTTTATATGCATTTGCAATGTTATTGGTTTCTGAGATTGTGTTCACGTTTCTTCTGAACAATGTTAGATGAAAAGTGAGTGAATGAAATTCCACTTAGCACTGCGCATCTTATCACTACCACTATAGTGCAAGTCATACCAAACCCTCACGCACTACTTTGTCAAGGTTTTTACATATCCTGAACAAGAGCAACATTTAGTAATAATGTTGTTAAGAAGTTTATTTCCTACTTAGATTCCAAATACGAAGATTTGTTCCTTAATATTATTAAAAGAGTATGATTGAGATGACAACAATATAGATTCAATATAATGGTAGTTTCTTTTCATGCACTTATTCACATTTCTCATCACAAATTTACATTCCATTCTACAGTCTAAGCTGTCATTCAAATTACATTAATTAAACCTCTAAATTGTAGCTGTCAATAATAAGCTGTTTGTTTAGTGGAGAAGTACCAGGATACATATAGTTGCATCTTATCTGAGAAAACAGGGAATGTGTGATAATCTGGGTCATAGTTCAGCACTTTTCTCCTTTTATTCATAACCTCTTTCAGGACTGATGTTTCTACTGTTGACACTTGTGTCTTGTAGACCTGAAGCCACTGCATTGGTGCATTGTGTTAGCTCATACTTCAACTGGTATATCAGTGTGATTTTGTTCCTATTAATATCTCTCTTTTTGTCAAGTGGTGTTAGCACTGTAGAAAAAAAAAAGAGACATAACCCTTGGTCTATACATACTTAAAAAAAATATTCACAAAATACATAGCAGTCTCAGAATCTCTTCCTAAAACAGTACGCATAATCTGGTCTAAACTAACAGTTATGTGTACAAGTGGGCCAAAGACAAGGAAAGTTTGAAAGAAAACAGAAAAAAAAAAAAGTGAGGGCTTTCTGTTTCACTTTAGATCAAAAGTGACAGAGAAGGGTAGACATAAGGTAAGTGGACTACTGAAATGTTCTATTTCATGAATTATTTTGAAGGGTTCAGACATACCCAAGAATACCGAAAAGGACCACAACTATATTTTTAATAGGGTTCAAAGTAAGGATTATGGAGAAAAACAAACAAACAAATAAACCCAAACCAAACAAGATTGCAAAACCAAAATAAAACAAAAGCAGTTAAAAATTCAGTGTTGAGTAACAGCAATAAGAATAAGAATTTGTAATCTGTGGGCTTCTCAACAGTTAATGACTATCCAAAGGAAAGTGAAATCACAGACTCACAGAATATTAGGGGTTGGAAGGGACCTTGAAAGATCATCTAGTCCAACATGTGAAAGGTCACATGTTGTCAACTCTCCTATAGTCAAGATTCCACTTTAGTATTATGGAGAATTGACCTTGGCTGTATGCCAAGTGTTCACCAAATCACTCTACCGCTCTGCCTCTTCAACAAGACAAAGGCAAAAATTACAACATAAAGGTTGTGGGTCAAGATAAGGACACTTATCTTACAAATTACCACTGAAGGCAAACAGACCTGAGTTTGGGAAATTAAGTCAATTTATGGTCAATAAAGCAGAGCAGTGTGAAGGTAAATAAGAACAAATCTAAAAACCCTTTCCCCACACCTCTATTTTCTTCCAAAGATCAGTTTCACTCTGCATTTTTCTACCTTCTTCCCCTGACCAGTGCAGTGAGATGGGGAATGAGTACTATAGACAGTTCATTGCACACAGTCTCTGCTGCACCTTCCTCCTCACACTTTTCCTATGTCTCAACATGAGGACCCTCCTATGGGATACAACCATGAACTGCTCTAGAATGAGTTTTTTCCACAGGTCACAGTACTTCAGGAATGGACTTGAAGAGTGCTCCAGAGCGTCACAGGTCCTACTAAGAGTCTGCTCCAGCATAGAGTCTCTGCAGGCTGCAGCTTCCTTCAGGGTACATCAACCTGATATGGCATGAATCCTTCATGTGCTACAATATGGATATCTGCTCCATCAGGGCTGCAGGTGCCACCCTACATCACTATGGTCTTCACTATGGTCTTTACTATGGGCTGCAAGGAAGTTTTTGCTCTAGCACCTGGAACACTTCCTCCCATTCATTATTCACTGACAGTGCTATCTGAATAGCTGTTTCTCTCACATTTTCTCACTTCTCTCTCCCAGGTGCTGCTGTGCAGCATTTTTTACCCTTTCTTAAATGTTATCACAGAGGTGCTACCAATGTGACTGATTGGCTCAGATTTAGCAACAGGCAGATACCGAGGTAGCTGCAGCTGGCTTTGCCCAACATGGGGTCAGCTTCTGGCATCTTCTCACAGTAAACATATCCATGTAAACCAAATACAAGTAGCTGCAAGTACATTATGAGATAACAAATGATACAGGAAGTGCTGAAGATATGGAAGAGTATTTCTATGTTAATCTAAATAACATTCTGTGAGCAAAATATGTGATACTCCCACAGTATTTATTGTATACCATAAATTAGAAGATAAACTTAACATGACATTTTTCACTATTTACTCTCAAAGAGGATTACAACGCAGACCAAAGTACCTGCTTTTCTCTCTAAGTGAAACCTTAAGGCAAACTGAGAACTGAGAGTGCTAGACATTCTTGATGGCTAAGACTACCTGAATATCCATTTTCCATGTAACTGCTGTCATCCTAACATATTTTCAACTGTGAGAGTACAGATAGCTTCCTGCAGAGCTTCTAATCTCAGGACCATTCTGCATAGCAGCCAGGAGGATGTTCTCGCATAATGAGAAAGCTGCTAACTACTGCCTAGAGATATAACATGTTTGCTCACTTCCTAAGCTCTGTTGGCCTGATACAGAGATCGTAGCTTGGCTCCTAAATCTTTCCTTCCCAAGATGCCAACATATTATTCTCACACTAGATAGCTTAACTTACTGGCTGCCTACAGAACCCCCGAGATCCCTTTTAATTATATACTAAACTAACACACGAGGTCCATAAAATACTTCCAAGTCAGTCAAGACTGCTAACTACTTGGATTTGAAATGAACATGCTGATGTCTGGATGAAGTTGACACTGCAAGTGAACACAAAATATGACAAAGATTAAGAAGACTAGTATACACAAGGTCGTCCAATGGACTGCAAAGTTAGTGTTACATATTTGCTTCATTTAAAAGACAACAGCAGGTTATCCTGAAGAGTCTAAAGTGCATAAAGAAAGGATGCTATTCCAATACTTTCCCCCCTCCACATACAATAAGTTTAAAAAAACTTCCTTTTGCTTGACATAATTTCCCTGTAGCATTGTGCCACCTCCACATAGCCATCCATAACTCTTTGCCTGCTTGAAACAATCTTCAACATGCCACTCTTGTTAATGACTGAGATACCCCCTGATGGTGCTTAACATTTAACAGTGCTAGAGCTCCACGTTTGCCCAAACAACCTTCTCCATTTACCTTACCTCAAAGGCGTTCTAATTTTTCTTCAGAGACAGAAATCCTTTAAACCCATTGTATCCTTAGGCTACAAATTTACTGAGATTTAGGTTTCCAATAAGAGCACTGAGATGAATGCCACCTTCTCATTTATGAATCAATTTTTGCCCATCGGCTTTGCAGTGTTATTACTTTTTATTTTATTTTATGCTCAAAGGAGAGAACCACAGGAATACATACATACACACACAGTGTTAGGGGAAAAACAAACCACAAGAAACTTAAAATAGAGTAAAACACATGACAAGATATCTTAAATATAGAAATCACAGATTACAGGCATAGTCACAAACATTGTATCTTTCTCATCTTCAGGACTCTTGCTTTGATCATCAGCACTTACCACAAAGGCAAGCATGCTGTTTCTTGTATCATGAGCTATATTTCTATATAATGCGTATGAGTGGTTAAAGAGGCACTTTTCCTTTCATGCACCACAATTCATCTGACATTGTCATCTGTCTTCAGTGGTTAGCTTGCTTTTGGTCTCAATAAAGACAACACCATACTTTGCAAAATTCTGTGAGGAAGCAGTAGCATATGAAAAAAAAAAAATCAGTGCCCTTTCTTTGTAGCAAAATTTCAAACAGTCAAAACAATAAATTGAATGGTTTATAAAGCTTAGTTTCAAGAATCATGATTTTCAACTGAGTGACTTCTAGATTCAGTTTCGTTTTAATAGTGTTTTGACTGAAATTAATACTGAACTTCATGTACAGCCCAACAGGCTAAGCAATTCTAATTAGGGAATTATGTAGTCATGGTCATATATCAGGTCTAGATAATCTATAATCCAATTTTAACCACTTGCTGAGAGTCAGATAATATTCTTGCTGCATGGCTCAGAATTCATCTAATTTGAGGAATACCATGCAGATCTTCTACCAGAAGTTAGCTTGTCATCGTGGAACTCTTCTTGACTTCAGAAACATCCCATGTAGAAATGGAATTGTCATACTAACCAGGCAACACATTTGCCAAATCCTGATGGCACAAGAAAATTAGAATTTCAGCTGCATGTATGACAGCTGCAATGTTACTTTTAGTTACATCATTACATTATTTAAAAATTATTTAACAACAGGAGTACATTCCATTAATAAAAAAGGGAGTATCTTGAGGGTTCATGATGTACTTAGAAAGTTCAAACATCTAAGGAGGATCTATCTGGAAGTGTGCCATTTGGGAATTTATCACTAAAGATTTTTCTGGAAATACAGAAAGCATCTTCTAGGTTAGTTAAGCTGTGATATTAACAAAAACACTGACTTGGAGTTCAATTCATCTCTCTCTCTCTCTCTCTCTCTCTCTCTCTCTCTCTCTCTCTCTCTCTCTCTCTCTCTCTCTCTCTCTATATATATATATATATACACATACACATACATATACATATACATATACATATACATATACATATACTTAAAGGGTGCTCCTGGTCAATGAGTGAGTAGGTCCCAAGACACTCTGTGAAAACTGAGATACTGACTCCTAAGATGTAATATAACATAATGAGCCAAGGCTTTCTCTCAGCATCACAGAACCTGGCACCCTGACCAGGCTGCTCCATTTATGTCTTATTCACTAGGGTTTTTTCACATCTTTATTCTGCTTACTGTATTCTACATCAGGATTTCCAGTTGCAGAGACAGAAGGTGGAAGTGATGTAAGCAATTGTAAGCTTACACACCTAAACATACCTTGTAGTCAAAATAGGAAAAAAAAGAAAGAGTGGGGAAAAAATAATCAAGAAAAACCATAATAAACCAAAATAAACTTCTCTCAAGAGTGCTGTTGCTTGCCTTTTGAGAACAGGTCTTGCATAGCAAACATCAGGAAAAGCCATTTCCAAAGGTTATCTGAACCCATGTTAAATAGTTGACTATTCAACCAAGCGCAAAATAGATCCAAAGGATGAAATAATAAAGCACCAGGGACAAAAGATCCACACACTATTTAACAGAGAATGAGGTTCTCTATAAAGGAAACATAAGCAGAATCTCTTTCAGTACCTTGAAAAAAAGTGATTGCAAGCAAAACCTTGTGAAACATCGATGTATTTTCTGACAGCTGTTTACAGTTTTTCCTTTTAAGCTGTTCACAGTTCTATGTCAAGGCAGCAATTTTAGGGTGAAAAAAAAAAAGTGGGGGGATAAAATCTGAATGTTTTTCCATTTACAGGCATGCAATAAAAATAGCTTCACCTGGAGACAAATCATAATGGTATTATTGGGTTGTTTTTTTGGGTTTTTTTTGCAATGTGAACTGTAGAAACACTACAGTTTTCTCAAATTCATTTTTAAGGCTTAGATATACATTATTTAATATTCAGTAATATTTTTAATAGTTTCTGGATAAGTCATTCAGAATGACAATATAGAATCATAGAATCATAGTATCGTTTAGGTTGGAAGGGATCTCAAAGATCATCTGTTTCCAACACCTTGCCATGGGCAGGGACACCTCCTACTAAAACAGGTCACTCAAGGCCACTCAAAGTTGCTCAGTTATAATTAAAAGTGACACAGTACAAAAGAGAATACACTACAAAGCATCTGCAATGTCTCTTGCTCCATTTCCAGAAAAAAAAAAAAAAAATCACAGGTATGAAAGCTCAATAGTTTTTTTTCTTCTTAGGAAGCCAGGAAGTGAGATTCTTACAGTAATGTGTTTAAGATAGTAGTGGTTTAACCCCAATTGGCAGCTAAGCACCACAGAGCTGCTCACTCATCCAGTGAGACAGGGGAGAGAATCAGAAGGATAAAAGTGAGAAAACTTATGGAGTGAGATAAAGACAGCAAAAGCTTCACAAGCAAAACAAAATAAGGAATTCACTACTTCCCATTGGCAGGCAGGTGTTCAGCCACCTCCAAGAAGGCAGAACTCCATCAGGCATAACAGTTACTTGGGAAGACAAATGCCATAAATCTGAACTGTACCCCCTTCCTTTGTCTTCCTCTAGTCTTTTATTGCTGAGCATGACATCATATAGCAGGGATTATTCCTTTGGCCATTTGGGCCCAGCTATACCAGCTGTGTCTTGTGCAACCCCAGCCTACCCACAAAAACGGTCTTGACTTTGTGTAAACACTGCTAGTGGATAGCTAAAACATTCCTCTTATCAACACTATGTTGGTCACAAATCCAAAACTTTGCCTCATGCTAGCTACAATGAAGAAAATTAGGTACAAATCATTTGGAACTCGTAAGAGCTTTTGTTGTGCAAAGCAGTCTGGCAAATGTTATGGTTTTCCTTCCCAGGCTCCATTTTAGTCATATGGAAAGAAAAACTTTACACTATGGAAGTGTTTTAATTAAATAGTGTGGTTAAAGCCCTTATAAGGAGTTGAAATGGCAAGACTAACTTAGACTCTATAGTTTCTTCCTATAAGAAGACAGAAAAATGATCTGCAATTGATAGTTCCTAGTTTCTTGCTGCTATCTCTCCCTGCTGACCCTAATATAGATGAAACATGGCTTATTATCTTTGGCTTTATGACTCAAATAATGTTCTTGTAAGCCACTGAGGAAGCTTGCCTTCCTAGGTGGGAAACATTTACAGAACAATACAGCTCTTTTAGCAGAAAGCTTGCTGCTCTACATTGAAAACTTTGTTGGGGAAGCAAAGGCTTGAATACATCATCATGTAGTGACAAGGGGAGAATAGTACCTTTTTCAGCACAGATCCTGTTCTGAAATTTTATACTTATGAGAATTGCCTCAGTGACATGCTAGGATCCTTCTCTGAAATGCAAATAATGTACAACTGCATTATATATAATTAAGAAGAGTTATGACATCTTCTGCCAAAATTCCTGCATGGTCATGTCAGAGTTAATACTTAATTTCTCTTACATACAAGTAGGGACTAGATAGAATAGAGCATCCTCAGAAAGATAAAATAGAATCTGAGACAGTGGAAAACAGGAAACAAAAACACTATAGGAGATATTAAAAACTAACCATAACAGTTTCACTGGGATCTTCACTAGTAAAGATGAGTTGGTGTTGAATAACATTTTTATCTGAACTCTGAGGATATTTTCCCAGGCAACTACTTTAAAATGCCTCTTGGTAAACTGCCAGATGTCCATCTTGTAATTATCTCATTCTCCATCCTTGAAAGGATAGGGGTTAAAATAATATAGAAATGCTCATGGGTTGAGACAAAAATGAGAAGAATGCTTAACACTGATCTTGACAGACAAAACACACTTAACTCAGGGAAAATTAATTTAATTAATTGACTGTTAAAATAAATATAAAAAAAAAAAAAGAAACCAAACCAAACCAAAAATTACAAACAAACAACAGCCACAAAAGAAACCAAACCACAGCAAAGAAAAAAACCAACCAAACAAACAAACAAAACCCCCAAAACCCAAAAAACACCAAACCAAAACAAACAAACAAAAACCCCACCAAAAACAGAAAAGCCAGAAAGCAAACACAGCTGCAGGGTGCTGGTGCTCACACTGGCAGCTGGAGGGCCTCCTCATCCTCTTTCTTCTCTCACCTTGCTGTTATAAGGGCTGTTTCTACCAGTTTTTTTTCTCCACTTCTCATTGTCAAGCAACATATTTTACTCTTTCCAAAATATATTTTTCCCTCACTGTTGTGGAGCAGTTGGAGCTGGCTGGAAATTCCTATGCCTGGCACAAGGCAGCCGCAACTTCTTGCTGAGGTCAACCCTGCCAGCCCTGGCACCCCTGGTGCCAGTGTCTGGACACCTATGACAAATGTACCTCTACAAAATCATGAAAGCCACATGCAATAACTTACAAAAAAAATGGCGGGGGGCGGGGGGGGCAGGTGGCACAAAAATATTGATTAATTTTTAAAATATGACTAGTTGGCAAAATAAAAATGTACACACTGCTTTCATAGCATAGAGCTAGGCGAAGTAATGAGACAAAGGTTCTTTCTAAGTAGGTGTAGATTTTTTTTCATATATTGTTCTGATTTACAGTTCAGATTAAACATGAAAAATGAAACATTTATATTTTAAAAATTTAGTTGAAACACTTGAGCCAGAAAGGTTCAATCACAGCAACAATGCAAGGTCATGACTTATGCTGCAGGTTCAGACTGATAATGAGCAAAACTGCTAATCAGTGCCCACAGAAATTAGATACTAAATTCAATAGGTTGAAATGGGTATTTGTAGTGCATCAAATACTAGTCTAATGATCGAATTAATTCTAACAGAGAGAAATTCTTGCATGTAAAATTTGTTTACCACATAGCACATTAATGAAGATAAAACTGGTAGGTCTTTTATTTTTAGCCTTGTGAATTAAGTGTTATTTGGGATAAGCTGCCAAGGCATTAAGTGGTAAAGTTTTGTAAGAGGCACCTGAAAAGATATGAGCAACCTGGAGATAGTAATAGATATGGTACTTGTTCTTTGTTACATTTTGTATGACTAAATTCAAATTACTTACACCAAATAAGCTGCTATGCAAAACAGGTCTAGAAATAATCAAACTGCTTCATAACGAGCTCATCATTCTGGTGCTTCCTAAAACCAGATTTTTTTTTGATAAGTAGAAAACTCCATGCATGTCTGTGCTCAAGACTGGAATCTTAGACCTCAATGCTAATTAACTTTTATTTCTGATCATCAAACAAAGGTGCTTAAATGATAACAAAGCACAACTTTCCTGAAGTACCTAGCCTGAAAAAAACAGCATCCTGAAATGAACAAACATGAACACTAAATCCCAACAATGAAAATTATTGCTTTTCTCTCCTTTAAAGATGTCCAATTTCTATTATAGGTACAGCCATTACAGTAGAATGCATTATTTTCAAGTTGCTTGTAGTTTGTCCCTTTAAGACACAGATCAATGGCCTAGTTTGACAAACCCTTCAGAAGGCAGATGATCAGCAAAGCTGATCCTCAACTGCAGAAAAAAGCTATAGATTTTTTTTTTTTCTTTTTTTGATAACTGGTCATTTCTCAGCTACTTTAAACCAGGGCTTTATTAAAGTATCATCTGGAGACATACAATTAGACATACCAATCCACACCTTTGGATCGTGACTGGCTGCAGATTCAAATGATCCAAGCTGTGAAATAAATTCCATCAAAACAAAACCACTGTTAAATACAGAAGTAGATGTTCACCCCAAGTTTATAGTCACTCATATGCTTCAATGGAAAATGGATTTGAATTTTTTCATTTAGTAAAATAATTTAAATTATCTAATTATTTAATATGGATTAAGAAGTATTATAGGCCAAAATCCAGCATCTTGTCATCTATACCATTAAGTCTGAACATACCACTCTGTATGCCTGCTATTAAAAGAAATACATTTTCATAGGACTTATACTTTAATTTCAGATAGACCAACCAGAATGTATAGAAATTATACACATTTGAGATAGTAATACTACATATAATATTAAAATTTTAAAAACAAACAAACAAAAACCAAACAATCCAAAAAACCCCATGAAATCCATCCCCTTATACTATTGCTAGTGTTACCAGAGAAGTGCAATATGCATATATTTTCTTAATGTATTTTGGAAATCAGTGCTATCTGCTTCTAAGCATCACATCTGGCACCATGACTATTTGATGCTACTGGCTAGTCCAGCTCCTCAGGTGTCATAACCTCAATATAATTATACCATATTTAACTGGAAGGAGAATGAATTAAGAAATATGACACTCATCTTTTACACCCAACTAAATGCTTTCTTTCTCAGTTTATGTTGTTTTCCACTTTGCTGTAGAATTTCACAGTCTTCTGAGGAAAAGCAATCTTTCCTTCAAGATTGTTCAGCTGGCAGAATGATCCATGGACATTTTGGAGCCATAAGTAGAACAGCTTTTCAGCTTTTGAACATGAAGAGCTGTTCTAAATGTTTCAGTGTACATGGGAGGAATTACCTATACCAATGCTGGATCCCCAAAATTCTATTTTTCATACACCATGCCTACATTGTTTTGCATAATCTACCCATTGGCTGCTCACTTGACACCTTTCAAGCTATTCTCCAGTAACATCAGATGGATCTTTCTTCTTTCTCTGTAGAGAGATTTCTGAGAAGAAGTAGCCTGATAGTGGTGAACAACCCCCACTGTCAGGAATGCATTTGAAAGAGAAGCACAGTGGAACGCCTGTGAGGAGAAAGTGCAGCCAGAACGGACCAAAGGAAAACAGAGATACAGACGCAGAAGTTTCCTGCTTCTGGAAGTTATCAAGAAGTTGCTCCATAAAGGGGCATGAGATGTTCATACTTAATAACCAATTATTGTCTTCCACATATGATCCCCTTTACCAATTACTTTTCAGTATTTGTAAATGCCCCCTGCTTGCTAGCTATGAAAGGAGCAGTAGAATCGAAAATAAATGGAGTTATGGCTTAATCACATTGATGTCCGGTCCTGTCTCCGCAGTGCTCCTCCAGACATTTATCTGCAGACATTTCTCTGCACTTGTGCAGACGAGTAAGCAATGTAACAAGCACTTCTACACCTGTCCCACTGAAAAATACACTCTATCTTATCTCAAAACCAAGAATACTGATTTCTAAATGAAAGGCATAATATATACAGAGAGATCAACATGCATTGCTACTAGGATTTGTTCTTTAAGTATGTGAATGTCCACAACAGTTGAACTAAATTATACAGAAGGGTAGAATACACCTTCAGTTGAATAATCAAGAGATACAGACTTACAAAAGATCATAGAATACGTTGTTTCAAAAGTGAAAGACTGTGGCCCGTGAGTCTCTTGCACTAACGTATATTCCAAAGAATTAAATTGTTATTTCTTAAATGTTTCTTCAATTTTATTTTTTTTTTACAAAAAAATTTTCCTTATTATTTGTTCTTGTATGTTCTTGTGGAGGCAGCTGATCACTCTTAAGCTGAAATGTGAATAAATTATGCAAAGTAACTTACTATTCAGGCATTCTAGGATTCTTCAGTATTTTTTTGCTTAACCAGACTTCTTTCAAAGTATAACTTTTAAATAATAATGTTGCTATTGTTTGTAAAATAACACAGATAAACCCACAAGTTTCTTTAAAGTTGTCTTTTTTCATACTAGTCTCCTCTTTTTACATGTCCCATCCTTCTGCCATGTATACAGAGTCTCTCAAAACTGCTGTCTGACTTCAAGAATAGAAAGTAACAATCTATTTTTTTGAATACAGAAGTATTTTGTTCTATTGGGAGACATAACTCATATTATAGACTTAAGTGTGCATAATGTCTAATTAGGGTTAAGAGACTATTTTTATTAATTTTCTTACTAATTAATTGGGCAGGCATCCTATGCCTAACACAACAGTCCAGGTATTCAGAAACAGACCTTAGGAGCCTTCTCTTCTCCAGACTGAATAACTCTTTCAGTCTGTCTCCATAGGAGAGGTACTCCAGCCTTCTGATCATCCCCATGGCCCTTCTCTGGACACANCATCCTGTTTCAATCCCCCTGCCATGGGCAAGGACACCTCACACTAGATCAGGTTGCTCAGAGCCACATCCAGCCTGGCCTTAAAAATAAATCAAGGGATATGGTTTCCACCACCTCTTTGGGCAACAAATTCCAGTCTCACACCACCCTTATGGTGAAGAACTTCCTAACATCCAATATGAATCTACCCACTTCTACTTTTGCTCCATTAACTCCAGTCTTATCCCTACTTACCATCTTAAAAAGTCACTCACCAGCTTTCTTGTAGGCCCCCTTAAAATATTTGAAAGCTACAATAAGGTCTGTTTGGAGCCTTCTCTTCTCCAGACTGAATAACTCTTTCAGTCTGTCTCCATAGGAGAGGTACTCCAGCCTTCTGATCATCCCCATGGCCCTTCTCTGGACACATTCTGGAATGTCTAGATATTTCTTGTAATAGAGGCTCCAGAACTGGACACAGTACTCCAGGTGAGGTCTCATCAGAGTGAAGTAGAGGGGGAGAATCACCTCCCTTGACCTGCTGTCCACAGTTCTCATGATGCAGCCCAGGATACAATTTGCATTCTGGGCTGCAGGTGTACACTGACAGCTCATGTCAAGCTTCTTGTCCACTAGTACCTCCAACTCCTTTTCTTCAGGACTGCTCTCAAGAGCATTTCTTGAAATGTGACCATAAAAGTCTGCAGAATATTGATAGAACATAACCACTGATCTATCAGTTTATTTTCAATAATGTCCAGTTTTGAGATCATGCTATCACTTTAAATGCTGAAGGGAAGTTTGGTAGCGAAAAGTATCATTGGTAGATATCTAAATTACTTGAACATCTATGGACTGTTGCGGAACATGGTATTTATATGGAAGAAATTATGCACAGACATCAATATATTAAATTCTACTGCTGTCACAGTGCCTTACACTCCTCTATATCGTGTTAGGTATTTTCACTCATCTGCAAAAAGTACATTAATATGTTTCCAAATTGTGTAGTTGCTCACACAAATAATGATTTATATTATTAACTTTCTATTTATAATGAAAATACATAATTTATGTTCATAATGAAGCAATAATAAAGGACATGTATGTATAGCATTAAAAAAACCCCTCCCACAAACAAACAAACAAGAAAATAAAACAAAACAAAACCTAGACCTGGAATAGTGGCAAGAAGCAATTATCTCATATTATTCCTTTCATTTCTTATGAGAAGAAATATATAAGCTAAAACTACCATTCAAACAACTAATCCACTGTGCTGTGGATTATTATTTTTGAGGCATTTGGTTCTTCTTCTGAATGATTCAAGGAATCTGCAGTTAATTAAGCTGAAAAAGGCAGCAGTGAAGGGAAGATCTTGATTACACTTTTAATTTCACAAAATGACCTACAAATGACTTTAAAATTGCTGGTAACACTACACTACTACTAACCACCTACATATTTTTGCTGAAAGACTGCAGCTACAATCCATTAGTTAATGACTACGCTGTGCTTGCCAGATCACATTCACACTCACAACCACCACTAAGTGGCCGAGTTTCAAGGGCCTTGCAATAACATTGCCAATTAAAACCAGCTTCCTTTGTTATATTTCTGCAAAACCAATATAATAAAATCAACCTCCAAGCCAAAGAAAACCAAGAAAAAATCATCACCACCACCACCAAAAAACAGCCAACCCCAAAGTGCCAACAAACAAACCTTGGGGAAAAAAATATCCAAAACACTGAAGTAGAAAAGAATGAAGAAAAAAAATATCTATTTTGTATGCCCTTGCTGTGTTACAGTATCAAGTATTTGGCAACAATGAAATATGTGCTTGCATATTTTAAGTACATTTTAAATTGGAATAGCTTATGTGTTTTGACTAAGAAATTGCTTTCACTTAAATTCAGTAATTGACCACTGCTCTTTAATGAGAAAACATTTGTCAATATTCAGTAAAAGTTAAACATCAAAACTGGTCAATTATTCCATCATATATATATATTTGACATAAGCAAAAATGAAGGCCAAGTAAGCTGATAAATATGCACACTATAAGTTTTCTGGATTAAAAAATATGAAATTAATATAAAGTTGAGAGGGTTTCAATTTTTCTCCACTTATTTTAGATGGATGAATAACTTATAACTGATGCTTGATATAAAAGTATGTATTCAGTAGCTATCTCCATGACATTTTCTATAAATGCAGCAATGTAATTAAATTCTTCAGTACTGTTTAGTAAAGATAAAGTAAAAGAAAGAAATTATTTGATCTTTCTGAATGAACTTATACACTCCTTTAGATCTTGAAGACAACACAGATCTAATATAAAAGACTAATTGGGCATATCGCTAAGAGTGCAGAATGAGTCCTTCTCTTAAATGATACACATATAGAATTTAATTTCAAATTTTATCTTGGAAATGGCCCTTTTATTTGGTGGGATTTTCAGGGTGAAAAACTTTTAAAATCCATAAATATATTTGGAATATTTAAGCATACAGTATTTGACATAAATTTCTTCAAAAATGATAGGTGAGTTGGCCCATTGAGAAAGAAATATATTATGAAACATTAATTTTCAGAAGTGTCTTTGCTGTATTTGCTCCATACTTCTATCTCCTTCCTGTACTGGGGAGCCCAGCACTGTACATGGCTCTTCAACTGTATCGCACCAACGTGGAGGAGAGGTGAAGGCTCTTCTCTATCAACCTGCTGGCAACAGCTTCCTAATGCAGTATAAGAGGTTGCTATCTCCAATGATGTGTTTCTGGCTCATGGTCGGTTTGTTGTCCAAGACTCCCAGTTTTGTTTTTTTTTATTGGTCAGAGACAAGCCTGTGCTGTTGCAATGGGGTTGTTCCTCCCGCATGGAGTTTTTTCTCTCATCAAACCCATCAGCAGTTCTATAATTTGTAGCCACTCAAATGCTGAAATCAACATTTTCATGCTAAACTCATCACATTTATTCTCACAACTATAGTATTTCTTTTAAAGTAAATGTTTGCCATTGTGAATAGGAGTTGAACTGCTAAGTCTCCATCAGAAACAGAATGGGAAACATCAGAAAAATTAATCTTCATACCTATGTAACACTGACTTTCTATGACTTCCACTCAATTTCAGAAGCAATATCAAAAAATCTCAAGCAAACATTGCTGCCATAGTCACACTATCACACCTTTATATGATGCATTGTCTTGAATACACTATCTGATAGAGCACCTAGAATTCTGATAAAGCCCTTCTAATATATTTAAATATATATGTATTCAATTGTGCTTTTTACTTTTATTTTCTGTGGAAATTCTCTAAAGAACAGGAAAAAAAATCTGTAATTGTTCTACTGCTAAAAAGTACTGTTAAATAGTATGCTCATGAGACATGGAAAAGTACCCACTCAGGTCAAAACAATAAATGACAAAGACAGAAAATTATTTTTTAAAGTCTGTGATTTGGAAGACTTACATTTAATTTTTCTTGTTGTGAATTTTTAAATTGAAACCATTGACTATGTTGTTAATCTGTAGGAGTTTTAGAAAGGATTGAATATTTCCTTTTTTGCATATATGGAATCAGTATTTAAAATAAATAATTTTTTAAAAATAAATTTTAAAAAGTTTTTTATGAACAAAATACTGCAACATTCAAAATACTGCAATGAAATAAGTACTTTATTACAGATCCAAGATGACCTGAGCACAGTGTCTAAACTATGGACACCAAACATTCAGTTTATCAAACAGAAGGTAAGGAGCAAATTCAGTCAAAGTTAGCAAGCAACAGAAAATGATTTCCTCTGTCACTGAATATCATTAATCAAGGAATCTTTCTGAAATATACGCTGTAGAAAGAAGCAGAAGATACACACTTTTAAATAAGTTATAAGATTTCTGACCTGTATGCAGGAGACTATACTAGTCAAAACAGTCCCTTGTGTCTCAAATATTTATTCAATTCTGGAAGCCAAAGACTTCCTGTTGACAAAGAGCACTACAGTCTCACAGACAGAATCTAGACATTGAAGATGAACACTTTCAGACTGGGAATATGATACCCACTTTAACACTGGTGGATTAACCTTGGTTGCAGCCAGATGCCCAGCATGCTACTTTATCACACCCCCTGCTCCACAAGACAGCAGAAGAAATAAGATGAAAAAGGTTGTAGATTGAGATAAGGACAGGAAGATCACTCACCATTTGCCACCACAGATGGAATTGACTCAAGCAGGGGAAGATTAATTTATCACCAATTAAAAATAGAGTAGGATTGCAAGAAATATGAAAAATAAAACTATAAATGCATTTGCCCAATCGCTTTCTTCTTCCTAAGCTTAACTTCACTCCTTTATTTCCTACTCTTCTGACTCCTTCCTTCCCTCCTCAAGCCCCACCGAGTGGTACAGGAAGACAAGGAATGGGAGCTGCAGTCACGTGACAATACTTTGTCCATGCCACTCTGCAGGTTTGAGGCTAATTGAAATATTTTAATGAGGGAAATTAGATCATTTGCTATGAAAAGAAAATAATAGTGATGTCTATATCACTCATTGGTTTTGCTTAGGAATATAGAAACAAGAAATAATGGAAAAGTTTCTCAGTCTCTGTCTGGCTGCCGCTTGCTTCATGAACTCCTTTGCCTGGAGCTGTATAACTCAATCTAACAATTTTTCTTCTAACTCCTTTTCTGCATCTCACCCCTGCATGTAAGCCTTCTGAGACAAGGGAGGGGGTGTGAACAAGGAGGGAGTTAGTTTGGAGCCCTCCTGAGCATTTCTGGTGTTTGGGAGGGGTTTTGGAATTTCTGTATTATTTTTAACTTTTATATAATTGTATAGAGTTTTAAATGTCTGTATATATTGCATATACACATGCTTGTAAATTTGTGCTATGCTGTAAAATACAGATTCATTCCTTAACTACCAGCTGGCTGAGCTAGTCTGGTGAATTGTGAGGGAGGGAAACTCTCAAACTACTACACACTCCTTCCTCTTCAAACTATTCCCCTGCTCAAATGTGGAGTCTTTCCCACAGGCTGCAATTATTGACGAATTGCTCCATTGTGGGTCCTTTCCACAGGGTACAGTTCTTCCCGATCAGATGGCTTCAGCTTGAGTCCCCCAAGGAACACAGTTCCTGACAGGAGCCTGCTCCTCTGAATGCTCTTCCTTTAGGGTCTACCTACCTGCTCTGAGATGAGGTCCTCTATGGCCTGCAGGGGACACTGTGGTCTTCTCCATAAGCTGCAGGGGAAACTCTTCTCCCCTCTCATTCGTTGACCTTGGTGTGTGCAGGGTTATTCTTTTCTAATTTTTCTTATTCCTTTCTCCCAGCTGATGTGCAGTTTTGGGCATCAGTGGGTCTATTTCGGAGCCTGTAGTAACTGTCTCTGTCTAACATGGGGGCAGCCTTCCCCAGCCTTCCTGAGTATACCAAATACAAACACCAAGTGAAATATATCACTGGACTTGGTGCTTGGTTTAAAAACAACAAAATGAAATAAAATAAACAAACAAAAACACAACAAAAAAAACCAAAACAAACCAGCCAAACAAAAAAGCCACCAAGAATACCCACATACTTGTGTGAAATTCTATCCTAGGACAGAGGTTTGACTGGATGATAATAATGCTTCAAAACATCAAAAAGCTATGCATGTCTGCAGTAGATTTTGGCTTGCCATGATAAGAAGAGAAGGTTCATAAAAAGATAACTCTTACCAACAGGAGAAATAACTCTTAGCAACTCCTTAAGTCAATCTTTTGTTTTAGCATGTACCACTGGCAAAAGCATCTGAGGTTTTAAATTGTCCTACCTGTCATCAGCTATGGCATTTACAGACACCAGCTCTAAAGTAATTTGCAGCCTTCAAATTCCTTTAATCCTCTAACTCTTCTTACAAGACTGAATAGCCCCCATGTCTCATCTAGCCTTTTCAGCTCACTGCTGAGGACTCCAAATTTGTCATCTTGAATGGCAACTAGAAAGTTCAGACACATTAGGTGCTCATGGTAGAGAAGAGATGGGATGAGTTCCCTTTTTGTTGCCCCTTCAGTGGCTGTGCCATCTTGATTTACACTTCAATTAGCTTTGGTGTATGGGAAAGTAGAACATGAACAGATGTAGCAGAGTGGCTTTTCTAAACCAAGACAATTTAAAAATCCTTACTGTAATGAGGCAGCAAAGAGATGTAAAGCAAAAGCAATACCTCTTCTGCCTCTCAGATTTTATTTATCTATTTAAAGAAATAAGTGCATGGGCTGAGATTGAATTCAGACTTCAGACCATTTTATAGCCCTTCTGTAGGCTAATTCACCAACTTGACTCCAGTTTTTCTTACTCCTACTTGCCTGTAGCTAAATGTGACAGTGTTAGATTCTGACTGAGGTATGAACTTGTGTTTAATGAAATGGAGGAAATGACTCAAAGGCAAATGTTCCTATTTTAGTTCACACAGAGTCTCAAATTATGAAAACACAAGAATAACTATGGACAGTGACTTATCCAGAGCAAAGCATTAACAGAGTAACATTTCTTCCTACACCTTAGGATATTCAGCTATGGACTTTAATAGTGCCAAGTAAAACAAGAAACTTTTGAGGCAGGATTAAGCAGAGGGCATGCCCTCAAGGTTAAACCATCATCACCCATTGGGTGTATTGATAGTGACACTGCAAAACCAAAGCTCTCTGCATGAAAAGCTTAGCTTCTCCACACAAGACCCTATCATATGACCAAGTGTAATACAAGACAGTCTTGACATTGCTCTGAACTTTAATTATACCTTTGCCACAGAGATATTCCAGCTTATTACTAGAATTATAGTATGATTTAGTACCCCTGAAATCACCTGACTAAACCACCATTGTAATAGGTTTATTTCAACGTTGGAACCCAAGTATTTATCAGTCACATTCATCCATATAATTTTTAATGTACTGAAAATAAAAATACTATCCACAGACAGTATTGTTGGTAGATAGCATTCTAACATTATTTCCAAGAATATGAAATTGCTTTGGAATTTGTAACTAATAACTTAGAACATAATAGAATGCTCTACTTAATTTGAAGGTCATCCTTTTTGCTTAGTAAAGGATCAGTTTCTGATCAGGGCTTTTGTTACAATATACCCTGCTTTTTATACAGCTTTGTGTTATGTAACATATATTGATTCTACTTATTAATGAAGTGTAGAAATTAGGAAAGCATTTACTTAGCTTCATAAACATATATCAGAAAACATAAATATTATATTTCTGTCTGATGTTAAACTGTTGGAACTACTGCGTAGACTCAGCCACAGTGTATAGTAGGCTTTATCCCTAGAGCAGTTCTAACACTCCACTAAATATATACCATTCCTTTTCATCTCTTTGAAGAAAAACTAATCACATCCACAGCTTGCAGTTATCAAAACAGGATACATTGAACATTTTTTCCCCTTTTTTACACTAGGAGGCACATTTTTATTTCATAGAGTTCTACTGCACAGCTCTGCCTCATTAAACCCTTAGATATGTTAACAATTCCAATATAAATTTAAGTCCCTGACAACCTTTACTAAACCACAGCAAAAGAAGAATTCATCACTAATGAGGTGGGTTATTCTTTTTATTGAGATGAAAGCCACATTTACAGTAATGAAAAATATCATTCCGCCCCCAACTGCTGACAAACAAACCCACAATTTTCTTTTGAGTGATTACTGAAGAAATAATTGACATTAAAATGTCAGACAGATGTACATATTTAATGCAACTGATGATAAAAAAGATGTTTTTGTTATAAGTGCTCTTTCCTATATTCACACAAAAACGTTAAAAAGTAGGATTTTTGGTCTATAAAATTGTACCAGTAAGTACAGTTTTATAGTGATTTTGTTCATAGTTTTTTAGATCCCATAGAAACTTAATATTTTTCTAAATCCTTATCTGATATACTAAGTGTCCCGGTATGGGGTGACAAACACCCTAGAATTGGTCCAATCCCTGGGCTCTCTCCTCCCCCTACCGTCCAAGGTCCAGTAGGGGTTGAGGGGCGGGGGCACCCCACGTGGCCCCAGGAGCCAGGGATACCTCGGGCGGCATGCGGGCATGGAGCTTTTTGAATCAATTGGCCAGCTGAAGAATGCTGAGTGCCTGTTGGTCAGTCTCACACGCCCCCTGGGGTATTTAAGGGGGGGCACAGCGACCGTTAGTTGCTCTTCTTCTGCTCTTCCTCACTCAGAGTCATCTCCCGCCGTGGCTGCTGAGGAGCCCAGCCACGTGCACAGCAACAGGCAGTGAAGCATAGCAACGGACACAGAGAAGCGGCAAGGCTGATCCTCTTCTCTCGCTCTCTCTCTCCCTATTTCCCTATTTCGGGCTGAGTCGGTTTTCCCTTCTTCTCCCCCCTCCTTGGTCCGGGAAGGAGCGTGTTTTCCCCCCTCGCGTCCCACGGTATTTTTGTAGGCGCGGTCGGGATATATTTGTATGTAACCTCTCTGTTTCCTGAGTTCTGACTGTTAAAGTGTTGCATCTAGCGTTTGAGCAACATGTGCGTTTATTTCTGCTGACCGGAACCCAAAAGAACCTCGGGGGGGACACTAGGACCCCCTCGTTCCACGGGATATCGAGCCTAATTAAGCCTTATCCCATTACACTAAGAGATAATCATCTGAGTGATCTTTAGAATACTTTCTTTACATTTTATAATTGAAATATATGTAGTCTCCAAATGCAAAAAAACAGTATTAATTTAGAGAACACACAAGGTCAGCACTCTATACATCAAAGCAGAGTTGAGATTGTTCAAAATTGTCAGTTTCCAAGAAATTATAGAATCTCCTTTTTTTTGGCATCTGCTTTCTTTTCAGTACTGTCAACACTGTAGTATTTACAACCCTACTCTTTTGTTTGTCATCATGGTGACAAATAATGTATCCAGCTAATGTCCATATGTTTTCCCTTCCTACTGGCCCATGCTTCTGGCAAAGTCTTGGTCAACAAGGCAAGGGTGAAGTTGTTAATCACTACATTTATATGCAATAGAAACATTGTAACATATACAAAGCTTGTCTTATAAACCGATATCTTGTGCAAATTTATATCATCATAACTGTGACTCTTGAGTAATGAGACCATTTCATTCCCTCCATATTTGTTTGTTGTTATCATTGCTATTATTTGTTGTTATTATCATTTAATAAGGCAAGGGGAAAATATAGTGCTGGTGTAACTCTCTTGATTTATATAATTTTTAACTGTGTTGCTCACTGATATAAGAATTCTTATAAAGCACATCAGGATGCAAATGAGATGCAGCTATGAAGAAATTGCAACTGGTGGGTTAATGCTATATTTTTCTGACAATATATTAAAACTGATGTATTGATAATGGCAAAATGGAAAAGATACTTTAGCAAACCAAATTAAAACCTTGAGTTAAAATAAAAGACTATCCAAAACTGAGTTTGAATGACACAAATCAACCATGAACTATACACATCATTAAATAAATTGTTAGAAACTTTATTTTTTAATTCATATTTCTATCTTGTTGCCTTCTTATAACCACAGTAAGAGGGTGTGGCTGACAGTGTTAGTGTTTCATGTTTCTTCATTTTAGGTTCTTCCAATGAGATTGCTGGTTATGGTGAGTGACATGTTTCAGTTCAGAATTCATGAAGCAATGGTGTAGATGGTAGATAAGAGAAAAGGAAGTGTGAACTGAAGGACTTAGGGCAAAGTTGTTGATTTAATTAGCCAATGTAATTAGCATGCATAGGGAGTGGAGGGCATGATCTGAAGAATATCTGAAAGCTACCATATGAATGCAACTCGAAGTGTATATAAATGAAACAGATTGTGCAAATAAATGTCTTCACTTGGGAAACCTATGGAGTCCATGCCACTCCAATTGCTACAGCTGGTTTAAGATTAGATAGATCAATGGATAGATGAATGCACTCTTACTGTACATGTTTCTTTCATTAAACCATGCACTTTTAGCTCTCATGTTTATTGAAACTAATGATTGCAAGAAATATGTAAATAAAGCTTCTCATACCTTATATATGTAATAAGTCAATGGTCTGGTTGTGAGTTTTTGGGTTTTTGGAGGGGTGTTGGGTTTTTTTTTTTCTATTTCAGATTTTGAAGATCTAGGCATTGGTCACTTCAAATACAATTAAAATAGTAACATACTAATATTGAGGAACAGTGGCTGCATTTTTATTCACATAACTTCATGCTGTACAATAGTAAACACACGATTCATTGAGCATTAAAATCATTAACCAAAATTGCTCTCACCATGAGGTAAGGACTTCACTATCAAGATTAATATCATATTCCCATGAGCTGAAGCAAACCTTTACTTAAAATGAAGTTTCATAAAAACAGTGGGACAAGTCTGTATATTTTGTGTACATTTTTTTCTAGGATATCATAAGAAAACATTAGTATAAAACATTTTTTCTCTTTAGTTAACACATTTAAAATCAAAATAAAATATTGTTCTGAAACATCTATCATCTAAAACTGGCATGAGTACACACACAGTAATACTATTACCACTGAAATGTAGCTCTTTCTACTAGTAAATACTACTATTTAACATTTCACTGCAAAAGAACTAGAAATTCATTTTATATGTGCGAAAGAATACAATGTTAAAATGATGCTACATCAGTTATTTTAACCATGAATGTATGTAAAACCCCATAAAGTAATTTTGCCCAATCACCAGACAGAATTTTTCTCTTCTTAAAATTGCCATGGAATTTTCAATAGCCATAGAGAGTTTTAAGATCTCTTTCATATCCTATCCAAAAACTTTTTCCTGCAGTAAAAAATAAATTTTGACAAATGCCTAGGCAATAACTTGGTACTGAATAAGATATAAAAGAAAAATCCATCTAATGGGCAGAATTGCTCTCTTCCTGCTTTGGGTTTTCCTAGGATGATTTCTGTCACAGTAATGACCATATCATTGTCTCAGTTCGTGAGATTTGATGAGATATAGAATGCATGTATTATTTCAATATCTGTCCTAATTCAACCTAATAAAAAGCAAAAAATCTATTCTTTAATGTTTCACTAATCACTAGTACAGCTTGATGATTGAGTTTTCATCTTTGCCATGAATTTAATATCTCCAGGGCTAAACTAGGTGCAACCCCAAACTTCTCATACAGCTTTTAAGAACACATTCACCTAATTCTCTATTAGTCTCTATAACAGGCATGAATAGTCCATTATGATTAATACACTACATTAGCGCATTGTGTTTGACACTAAATTTCTGAAAATATAATGTTTAGTAACTTAGTATAAAGTTTACTAAGCTCATTTTTGCTAACTCTGCTGAAGGGTTTTTTATGTCACATTTTTAAGAGATGTGCAATACAGAGTAAGCCAAGCCAAAGCAAGTGTCAAAATGCAATGCTGCCTTAAAACTCCTCTCTGATTTTGCTAAATCTTTCACACGTCTCATACATGGTCAGAGAATTAAGAGGATAATTCCATGTAAGCTCCTCACTTGCTTAAGCGGACATACCTTCTTGCTCCAGAGTCAATCCATTAATAGTTGCTATTCTTTTATACTTCTTTGTATTTCTACAGATTTAGGGTTTAAGATTACATTTCATTTCCATTTGTAAAAAAACATTTCCATTAAAAAAAAAAAAAAAGTAAATGTCATATTCAAGAGAAAAAAAAAAGGAAAGGAAAAGGAGGAAAAGGGAATAGGAAACTAGAATGCAACTCTGAGTTTTTTACATTGTTTCTTCATAGAGTTTCACCCAACACACCTTCACAGTCCTCCCACAGAAAATATGAGATAAATGTTTCTCAGGTCAATGTGTCACAGTTCGTATCCTCATCTGCCATGATTTAAATGTCATAATTCATATCCAGCTCTGCCCAAATGTGAACACGGACCTTAATGCTGTTCATCAGATCCCAAAGCTACCTTCTCTGTTGGTTTGTACAGGCCCAGTGACAATTCAATCGTCTATACAAAAGGGAAAAATGCCAAAGGGAGAAAGTAATTCTTATTTCTATACTCCTGGGATGCAAGAGAACTCAAGTTGAGTTACCTTCCAAGAACACTCATAAGATTTTAACCTTTGTCTCCACATTCCACACAGAAAAAAATAAAGTTTAGGGGCATTATTACTGATCCTTCATAGTTTTTGGTCTGTCTAGTACCAAAATACTAGTCAAAGTATTGGTTAAGACTTCATTTTTTTGTGCTGTCCCAAAAAACACTGCAATAGTGTGTTACAAGAAGGAAAGAAGAGGAAAGGCAGAAATTCCATTTCGGATAAAATACCTGTAAATATTTGTATGGAAATGTATATCCTACAGTTCCAAAAAGCAGATTATGATATTCTAACTAACCAAGAAACTGTTTCTTGCTGTTAGAGAAGGAATTGTAGGCATGTGATATAAATTTGGTTTCTTTACACTTTTCAGTGCTTCACTAATTTACTGTTTTCTGTGTTAGTCTAACATAAACTAACACTAACTGTGCTAGTGCAACATCCGTGCCTATCCTCTTTAAATTTATGTTTAGAATTGCTTTCCTTAAATGAAGGCCAGTGCTAACTAGCAACAGCACCACAAACACCAAGGAAAGCTTGCTACCCTGTAGGGCTTTCTTCCTGGCTCTTCTCACTTGTGCAACTAGTATGGAGCTACTTTTTCTCACTGGACATAATTTTACTTCTACAGTGAAATTACAGCATGAGGCACTTCAGACTCACTACAGTATTTCCTACCCATTGTTTTGAGCTGTATGCACATGCTTAAAAACATCTCTATGTTGCA
Organism: Psilopogon haemacephalus; assembly: GCA_013396835.1. Taxonomy (NCBI): domain Eukaryota; kingdom Metazoa; phylum Chordata; class Aves; order Piciformes; family Megalaimidae; genus Psilopogon; species Psilopogon haemacephalus. The sequence goes on from VWZI01009980.1 coordinate 169,613, forward strand.
AAGCTCAAAGGGATGAAATAGAAAATAACCAAGTTACCAAAGCAATTCAGATAAGCAGAGCACTGATGATGACTCACCAGAGTTGGGGTCAGAGTTGCCATCAGCTTCAGTCCTCTTGTCCGGTGAAGCCTGGTCGTAGAATTCGTCCTGCGGCTGAACCAGAGGGAGAGGGTGTGAGATCAGGGTTCCACCACCCACTGGCTCGTGGTCTCCCAGACCACTGTCACTGCAGCTTTCCTGGGAGCCATCAGGGAGGTGAAATGTAACACGGCGCTGGGACTACAAAGAAGAGCACAGGACACACTGATTAATGCTCTTCTTTTCTGTTCTCCTGACTGTTTGGGGCTTTGTTTTATGGCTTTTAAAAATATTTTTTAAATGTACAAATAGATTCCTGGCAATGCTTATGAAGTAATTGTTATGTATCATATTTGCTTGTGGTTATTTTACTTGCCTTTTTTTGGTTTTGGGTTGGGTATTTTTTGTGGGTTTTTTGTGGGTTTTTTTGTGTTTTTGGTTGGTTGGTTTTTGTTTTGTTTTGTTTTGTTTTTTATCTCTTTATCTTATAGTCAAATTTAAGAAAGTCTTATTTTAANTTTGGCTTTTGGCATAAGTTTAGGGTATTCCACAGAGGATGGCAGGCAGGAGAGGCAAATTTCAAAGCTTTGCACATGCTGGTCTGTGAAGTAAACACCTCATAAGAAAGTGACCAATGGACTCATATAGTTTTCAAAATTTTAAAAGCATGATCTTTAAAAACCCTCTCTGAGAATCAGAAACAGTGTAAACTCTGTTGTGAAAAGTAAATGACACAAAGAAAACCAATAAGTACATATTTCTGAGGTTAAAAGTTGGATTATTGCAGTTCAAACTAGAAAAATAAGTCCACCAAGTTAAAATAAATTTCCTGCACCTCTAAAAAACCCCCAAAGCTCAAAGGAAAAAAAATTAAAATCTGCAGTGTACACTTGGATTAGTTAACCATTATTGATTCTGAACCTCTTTCATCTGGAGAAATAACCCAACTTTGTGAATTGTGGCCATGGAATGCTACATTGATTCCCCATGAGCTCCAGTGCCGATAGCACTGCTGCGAATTGTTTAGCAACCGTGACTGTGGGATTCATGAAAGGAATATTATAGGTCTTCATGGATCAAAATACTGCATCTTTGAAGCACTGGGAACAGCTAGTTCAAGAGTATCTCAAGAGTGTGGTTAAATTAGGGTAAGTGCATCTTTCCACAAAAACGAGTTTCAACAGCAGGGAGTCTTGAGTGATCTGGTTAGCTAGATTGGCTTAGAATAAAGAAGAGATTCACAAAGTTTGTCTTAAACTTAATAATCGTTTAGTTTAGTCATCACTTTCTTACCAATGTTATCCACCTGAAAATTATATCTAAGCTAATCATTCAAGATTTCTACTTCCACTCGTTACTAATATTTGAAGTTAAAATTGAATGTCCTGCATCCATCCCAAATACAAGTAAGTTTTCCCAAAGATAACAGTATTTGTATTAGGTCCTGAAACTCTTTTTCTTTTGCTCTCTTTTTTACACTTTTTTTTATTAATGAGGAAAACCTCAAGTTAATAGTACTAACTGTATATTTGCTTATTAAAAACTATATGTTAATGGTAATTGCTACCATTTTATAGGATGATCAATATCCTCTACCAGTTTTCTTTTTATTCATGTCCCATGGGTGGACATAGATAGTTGATTAAGTCAATTTTGGGTTATTGTGTGATTCAGTATAGAAATAAATGTAGTGCTACTTGCTGTTGGCTGTGATTTTATAATTAGCATTTTGCTTTTAAGTTCCTTTTCTAGCTTTAGGATTAGAATCCAGCAAAACCAAACAGATCCTGTGCGTCATTAGGTTGTATTAATTTACATCAGCAGAGGCCATAACTCTATATAGTATCTCTAAGCAAACCTTTACCACACAGTTTAATACTTAACAACTTTTTCATTCTGGAATTCCCATTACGAACAATTTTTTTTTTTTTTTTTTAAAATAACTAGCAATTTTTTTCCCTTCAACATGAACAAAATGGAAATATAGCTAGCTAGACAGCTTAAAATCTCCTCTTTCTGCATTTATTTTCAGTAGCCCAAATTTAGACATCTGTTTTTCCAAAGTAAGAATTTATGTCACTAGTTAATCAGGCACAGGAAAAGGAGATTACTTTTTTTTTTTTTAAAACCTAAAAGACTCTATGTGAAAATACAAATGACTGAGAAAATAAACCTGAAAGGGAGCAGATGAACATTTCAGTTTAAGATTGTGTAAAAGAATTAAACCCTTGTAATTAATTAATGTCAAGTTTCATGAGTTATGTACTAAAAATACAGATCTTGGGTAACAAAAGCTTTTCATACGAGCCAAAATCTGCTCTGATTCTATACTGACAGGAACCAGTCAGCCAGTAAAATGGCACAGGCCTAACACTAATACTGGCAAGTTCTTAGCTGATAGTGCTATAAATTTTTAAATCCATACTTTAAGCGATAAGAAAAAAAATATATCAGCTTGGCTTTCTGAGCCTTCCACTGAGGACACCACAAATCATAAAGGATTAAAAAAAACTAAAGGTCACATAAACAGTGATCCCATTCCAGAGATGATGAACGGACAGCACACAGTCCGTCAAGAAACTTTAGACTAAGCTGTGCCATCAAAACAATGAGAGGAAAAGCCTTCTGCAAAGAGAAATTCAGAGCAAACTCTTAAGCTTAGATATACACTAATTGTAAGGGAACCTGTCAGTCAATCTACTGGGAGCTTATGCCATTGTGTGACGCACTTATCCAATTGCCCAGTCTAGGACCCTTGTGTATGGCTGCTGAAGTCCAGACTAGTACCCAGGGACCTGGGGTCTCTGCCCAGGTTGAGGGATGCATCTAACAATTTCCCCTTTTCACTGGCACAGCTACTGTCATCCATATAAACAGCATAGACATGGCCACAGTTGTGGCTACACAGACAATGTGTAGCAGCATCTACATCCAGAAAATCACACCAGACACAGGTAGACACATGCTCATATCTTCTTGGGCTGGCAGAAGTCGAGGGCCAGTAATGCAACACACACCACACTCTCCAGGTTCAAAAGAACATGCACATCCAAGGTTTCTCCAAGCATCAACACAGCCCCTCTGCATGCCCACACCTCTGCCTGGACTCTGCTCCTCCCTTACCTTTCCCACAGAGCCCCAGATTGTCAGCTGGTCCAGCTGGGTGCTTGCTGTACACATGCAACATTCACACACTCATCCCACAGGCACCCCAAAATAACATTCCCTGAACGAACCCTCCATCTGCCTGATATCCCTGCTCAGACCAGGATTTCTTACTCCCTAGCTAGTCAAGACTTGAGTTTGCCAACTAACATGTGCACCCCACACACATCTATTTGACGCAAAACACAGAGACCTCAGAAAGTGAAACTTGGCATGTGGGCTGTGACATGTAATCCTGACCCAGCACTGATGGTTTTTTTTGTTTTTTCCTCATCTACAACAATATCAGGGATTCTACTTTCAGAATAAAACCCTACAACATGCTTAGACTATGTTTGTACTTATCTACTAGTCTTTCATGCAACAACATGAAACCCACTGTCCTGAAGCATCCTGGGGACAGAATAGTGCATCCAGGGTTCTGCAGAGATGGGCCATATCCAATTCAAATTCTGTCTGCCAAGGGGGAAAAATCCAGAGGTAATTCATGTGGTAGTAATGGCATGAGGGGTAGAGATAAGCTAGTAGATAAAGATGTATCTGAGCATAGACAAGTCGATATACTGACTGAGGAAAAGCATCTTCAAAGAACAGGATAAAAGAAAATCAGCGAATAAGTCAGCACCAATAGAGGCACAACTGAAATGCCTCTACACTAACACAAGGAGCATGGGCAACAAACAGGAGGAACTAGAAATATTTGCAAGCCTTCAGGCTTATGATATCATTGGCATCACTGAGACATGGTGGGATGGTTCTCATGACTGGAGCGTAGGGATAGATGGGTATAGACTCTTCAGGAGGGACAAGTTGGAATCCATGGAGCTCAACCTAGAAATACCTAACACAAAAACAGAGAGCATATGGGTGAAGGTTAAAGG
>VWZI01009981.1:9746-22839 GCA_013396835.1 Psilopogon haemacephalus
AGCTGTGTGAGCAGAGCTCTGTGAGCAAAGCTGCGTGAGCAGAGCTGCGTGAGCAGAGCTGCGTGAGCAGAGCTGTGTGAGCAGAGCTGTGTGAGCAGAGCTGTGTGAGCAAAGCTGTGAGCAAAGCTGCATGAGCAAAGCTGTGTGAGCAGAGCTGTGTGAGCAGAGCTCTGTGAGCAAAGCTGCGTGAGCAGAGCTGCGTGAGCAGAGCTGCGTGAGCAGAGCTGTGTGAGCAGAGCTGTGTGAGCAGAGCTGTGTGAGCAAAGCTGTGAGCAAAGCTGCATGAGCAAAGCTGTGTGAGCAGAGCTGTGTGAGCAGAGCTCTGTGAGCAAAGCTGCGTGAGCAGAGCTGCGTGAGCAGAGCTGCGTGAGCAGAGCTGTGTGAGCAGAGCTGTGTGAGCAGAGCTGTGTGAGCAAAGCTGTGAGCAAAGCTGCATGAGCAAAGCTGTGTGAGCAGAGCTGTGTGAGCAGAGCTCTGTGAGCAAAGCTGCGTGAGCAGAGCTGCGTGAGCAGAGCTGCGTGAGCAGAGCTGTGTGAGCAGAGCTGTGTGAGCAGAGCTGTGTGAGCAAAGCTGTGAGCAAAGCTGCATGAGCAAAGCTGTGTGAGCAGAGCTGTGTGAGCAGAGCTGCATGAATAAACTTGTGAGCAAAGCTGCGTGAGTAAACTTGTGAGAAAAGCTGCCTGAGCAAAGCTGTGAGCAAAGCTGTGTGAGAAAAGCTGTGAGCAAAGCTGCGTGAGCAAAGCTGTGTGAGTAGAGCTGTGAGCAAAGCTGCGTGAGTAAACTTGTGAGAAAAGCTGCCTGAGCAAAGCTGTGAGCAAAGCTGTGTGAGAAAAGCTGTGAGCAAAGCTGCCTGAGCAAAGCTGTGAGTAAAGTTGTGGGCAAAGCTGTGTGAGTAAACTTGTGAGCAAAGCTGTGTGAGTAGAGCTGTGAGCAAAGCTGTGTGAGTAAACTTGTGAGCAAAGCTGCGTGAGTAGAGCTGTGAGCAAAGCTGCGTGAGTAAACTTGTGAGCAAAGCTGTGTGAGTAAACTTGTGAGCAAAGCTGTGTGGGTAAAGCTGTGAGCAAAGCTGTGTGAGTAAAGCTGTGAGCAAAGCTGTGTGAGTAAACTTGTGAGCAAAGCTGCGTGAGCAAAGCTGCGTGAGCAAAGCTGTGTGTGCAAAGCTGCGTGAGCAAAGCTGCGTGAGCAAAGCTGTGTGTGCAAAACCGGTGAAAATATCTGTGTGAGTAAAGCTGTGAGCAAAGCTGCATGAGCAAAGCTGTGTGAGTAAACCTGTGTGAGCAAAGCTGTGTGAGCAAAGCCCTGAGCAAACCTGTGTGAGCAAAACCGGTGAACATACCAATGTGAGTAAACCTGTGAGCAAAGCTGCATGAGCAAAGATGTGAGTAAACCTGTAGCAAAGCTGTGTGAGCAAACCTGCATGAGCAAACCCCTGTGCAAACCTGTGAGCAAAGCTGTGAGCAAAGCTGTGTCTTCCTATTTCATCAGCCAGGAATGAGCTTCTGAGTGCCTCTTCCAACCCCTACCATTCAGAACGGGGACACCTCTCTACTAGGCTCAGCTACTCAAAGCCTCATCAAACCTGGTCATGAACACCTCCAGGCAGGAGGCAGCCACAGCCTCCCTGGGCAGCCTGTGCCAGAGTCACCACCCAGGTACTAAAGAACTTCCTCAGCTCCACTCTAACCCTGCTCTGCCTCAGCTCCAAACCATTCCCCCTTGTCCTGTCTCAGACACCCTCATAAAAAGTCCTTCTGCAGCCTTGCTGGAGGATCCCTTCAGGCACGGGCAGGCAGCTCTAAAGTCCCCCTGGAGCCTTCTCCTCTCCAGCTCCCTCAGCCTGTCCTCACAGCAGAGCTGCTCCAGCCCTTGGACTCTATTTGTGGCCTCCTCTGGGCTCTCTCCAGCAACTCTGTGTCCTCCTTCTGCTGGGGACACCAGACCTGGAGGCAGGATTGGAGGTGAGGTCTCATCAGAGCAGAGCCAAGGGGCAGAATGCCCTCTCCTGCCCTGCTGCCCACACTCCTCCAGCTGCCTGCTGGGCTGCATGAGGGCACTGCTGGCTCCTGGGGAGCTTCTCAGCACCCAACACCCCTAAGGCTCTCTCTTCAGAACTGCTCTCAACCCACTCTGCACCCAGCCTGCATCTGTGCCTGGGGCTGGCCTGACCCAGATGCCTTGCAGCATTCTGTGGTTCCATGAAGGGTAAAAGAGCAGAGCTGAGCTATCTGAAGCCAGAAGCATGCAGCAGCTCAGGCTGGGCTGCATCTCACCACTCTGACTCAGTGATCTTTCAGACTTCCTTTATCAACTTCACAGAGCTCATCACACCTTAGAACTTCTGCTGTGCAAAACATCTCTAAGCACAGAGCAGTCTGTGTTGAAATAAAGCACAAGCAAAGCCCCAGCATGGCCTGGAAACCAAAGAGCCTGGGTGTGGGAAACTGCTCTTGGCTCTCTCATTTGGTACTTTTGTCCTCTTGCATATTTTTAAGGTGTTTTATGCTGGGCTGGTAGCAGTGATGCATTATATGAAATTGGAACATCATAGATGCAGCAGGGAAGCATTTGTCTTAGTGACAGGAAAGGATCCTTTAGGTCACTGAGCCACCTCCCTGCAGCTACAGGGAATCCCATAAAAGACATCTAAGCCAGAAATATCCCCACCTCCACTCAGCTGTGGGCCCTGGGATTTACAAAGCCCTGACTATCCCACAATAAAGTGAAAGCCAGCAGAGGTAAGGAAAAGCCCCCCCTAAGCTAATCTCTGCTGTAAATCCCTGCCTTAAAACAGAGCCCACAAGCACTGACAGTGCACTGGGCCCTGGCACAGCCTTCACGAGGTTCATAAACCAAATATTCAGCTCACAAATAAAAACCCCTGAGCCTACAGGCAAGGCACTGATGTCTTCTCTGCAGGCTCATTTCAAGCTGAGGACCCCCTCACAGCCTATTCCATCCAAGCTCCAGGGAGCTCAGTTCCCTCCCTGCTGTTGAAGAATGCTCTGGACTTGGCAGTGCTGCTCCATGAGCCACCCAGGGCTGTGTGTCTGCCACTGAGCCACCCGTGGGAGCCAAAGCAGCTCCCTGGCAGATGGCAGCAGCAGCTCCCAGCCTCACCCCTGCCCAAGCCACAGGAAGAACAACTTTGCTGCTGAGATTGTCCTCAACCACACACAACCTGGCAGCCCTGCCGGTGGCCACAGGCTGAGCGAGGCTGGCCAGGGCCAGTGGGCACAGAACCTGCCTCACATTGGCACTTGAAAGCAGCAGCTCACACGCAGCCCAGGAGTCACCACCTCAGGCAGCTAAGGCACACACACTGCCTGATGCTGAGAAACACAATCAGAGGATGGGTTGGCTTGGCAAAGCCCTCTGAGATCATCCAGTCCAACCAGCCACCCAACACCACCATGGCCACTGAACCATGGCCCCAAGGGTCATGGGCACACAGTTCTTGAACCCCTCCGGGGATGGGGACTCCATCACCTCCCTGGGCAGCCTGTGCCAATCCCTGACCACTCTTGCAGCACAGATGTTTTTCTCCAACCTAACCCTCTTCTGGTGCAACTTGAGGCCATTTCCTCTTGTCCTATCAGTTATCACCTGGGAGAAGAGGCTGGTCCTCACCTCACTCCAACCTCCTGTGATCTTTGATCACATTGGGTGATTCTGTGCTCCACAACCTCCCTGGAGGTGTTTAAGGCCATGTGGGATGAAGCCTTAGGTGACCTATTCTAGTGGGAGGTGTCCCTGCCTATGGCACAGGGGGGTTGGTACTGGATGAGCTTTGAGGTCCCTTCCAACCTAAACCATTCTATGATTCTATGAGTCTATGAGTCTATGAGTCTGAGTCTATGATTCTGTGATTCTATGATTCTGTGGTTCTATGAGTCTATGATTCTATGATTCTGTGGTTCTATGGTTCTGTCATTCTCTGACTGCTGGCCCCATCTTCTCGAGCTTAGAAAAAGCCTCCAGAAACGTAAAAGCAGAAGGGCAGGAGCTACAAGCTGGAAGAGTTTTCTTAATGAAGGAAGGGAAGAGCAGAAAGCGGAGGAAGTTTTGCTGCCTCCCCTCCCGTGCCACGCTGACTCCAGCACTAACCAGCTGTCCCCTGCTCCACAGCACTGGCAGCTTTGGCACCCCTTCACGCTTAGCAAATTTAATTATGGCTTCAGATGCAACCTTGCCTGGCTGGAATTGGATCTGGCATCGGCAGCAGCTTCCCCTTCCCTCGCTGTGCCATATGGGCGCCTGCCGAACACGGAGCTGTGCACCTCTCCTGCTGGCTTCTTCTGGGTCAAATCAGGGGCAGAGCAAAAGGCTGCAGAGAGAGAGGAAGGGAGGGACAATCAAAAGCAAAATCACAGAATGGAGCGAAGCTGGAGGTGTGGAGATTCGGATTGGATGTAAAGGAGGAAGTTCTACAGCATGAGAGTGGTGAGAGGCTGGAATGGGTTGCCCCTGCAGGGAGGTGTTTGGGGCCAGATCCCTGGAGGTGTTTTTGGCCAGGCTGGCAGAGGCTGTGGGCAGCCTGATGTAGGGTAGAGTGTCCCTGGGCAAGGCAGGGGGGTTGGAACTGGCTGATCCTTGTGGTCCCTTCCAACCCTGACTGATTCTATGAATCACAGAATCACAGAATTAACCAGGTTGGAAGAGACCTCTAAGGTCATCGAGTCCAAACTATCACCTAACCTCTTTCAACCTGGCTAATTAACCAGGTTAATTAACCAGGTTGGAAGAGACCTCTAAGGTCATAGAGTCCAAACTATCACCTAACCTCTTTCAACCTGGCTAATTAACCAGGTTAATTAACCAGGTTGGAAGAGACCTCTAAGGTCATAGAGTCCAAACTATCACCTAACCTCTTTCAACCTGGCTAATTAACCAGGTTAATTAACCAGGTTGGAAGAGACCTCTAAGGTCATAGAGTCCAACCTATCACCTAACCTCTTTCAACCTGGGTTATTCTGTGATTCATAGAATCACAGAATCAGTCAGGGTTAATTCAGTGATTCTGTTAATTCTGGTTAATTCTGTGATTCTGATTCATAGAATCATGGAATCATAGAATGATAGAATCAGTCAGGGTTGGAAGTGACCTCTAAGATCATTGACTCCAACCTATCACCTAACACTTGTAATTAACTAACCCATGGCACTGAGTGTCTCATGCAGCCTCCTCTGAAACACCTCCAGGGATGGGGACTCCACCACCTCCCTGGGCAGCCCATTCCAATGCCAATCACTCTCTCTGGAAAGAACTTCCTCCTAACATCCAGCCTAAACCTCCCCTGGCACAGCTTGAGGCTGTGTCCTGTTGTTCTGTCGCTGGTTGCCCGGGAGCAGAGCCCAACCCCACCTGGCTACAACCTCCCTTCAGTTAGTTGTAGAGAGCAGTGAGGTCTCACCTGAACACATTGCTGGCTCATCTTCAGCTGCTGTCAAGCAGCACCCCCAGATCCTTCCCTGCTGGGCAGTTTTCCAGCCCCTGGGCCATCAGGGCTGAGCTTCCCCTCCAGCCTCCATTGGTGGAGTTTTTGTGTGTGCTCGTTTGTACCTAATTGTCTCAGCTGCCTCTGATCTCCAGTAAGGAAGAGCAACCCTATAAAATAATTGCTTCAACAGCTTCCTAGCCCCAGAAAGGATAAATAACATTAAAATAAACGTTGTGACATCTCCCCTGCCAGAAGAGGAGGGGAAATTTGCTATGTGCAAGGTGGCTGCTGCTGAAAAAAAACCCAGAAAAACCCAAACCATCATCTGCTGCTGATGCAGAAGTGCTTAGTGCAGCAGCAGCAGCACTGGGGGTGTCCTGCTCCCCCCTCCATCCCTGATATTCTGACACACAATCATTGCCTTTCTCCTGCTGAAGCCAGTGGGACTTTGCCATTAAATCTGTGGCATCTCAAAGCCTCTTGTTTGTTTGTTTCTTTAGAATGGTCTCCCCCTGTGACATCTCTTAAGGCACCACGAATTACAACCCAGTTATGCTGTTTGCAAGCCTCACTTTCAGCCCTGACACTGATGAGAAGTTAATGATTCTTATTTTCCTGCTTTCAGTACTTTCTTCTTTTTTTTTTCTATATATATTTTTTTTCCTGCAGAATTTGAAATGATAATTATTACTGAGTTAGAATAAACCACTAAATTACCCCTGATAGCTCTGGGAGCAGAATCAGCACAGCAGCCAAGCCTCACTGCGCTGCACAGCTGCTGTCTAAAGGAGGGGGGCAGTGGACTCTGCCATTAAAGAAGCTGCCATGGCTCCAGGCAGGGCAAGGCAAGCACACTGATGAGGGAAGGCAGCACTGGATGATGGGTGCAGGTGAGTGCTGCACTGCAGTTCAGCCTCTGTGAGCAAACAAGAAAGCAGTTTATCAATAATGATCTGCAACACCTAGAAGGAAAAAGGCTGTGCGGGACAGGGAGGGATGCTGAAGCCAGAGAGCTGTGTAGGGAGGGATGCTGAAGTCAGAGAGCTGTATAGGGAGGGGTGCTGAAGCCAGAGAGCTGTGTAAGGAGGGATGAAGAAGCCAGAGAGCTATGTAGGGAGGGATGCTGAAGCCAGGGAGCTGTGCAGGGAGGGATGCTGAAGCCAGAGAGCTGTGTAGGGAGGGATGCTGAAGCCAGAGAGCTGTGTAGGCAGGGATGCTGAAGCCAGAGAGCTGTGTAGGGAGGGATGAAGAAGCCAGAGAGCTGTGTAAGGAGGGATGAAGGAGCCAGAGAGCTGTGTAAGGAGGGATGAAGGAGCCAGAGAGCTGTGTAGGGAGGGATGAAGGAGCCAGAGAGCTGTGTAAGGAGGGATGAAGGAGCCAGAGAGCTGTGTAGGGAGGGATGAAGGAGCCAGAGAGCTGTGTAAGGAGGGATGAAGGAGCCAGAGAGCTGTGTAGGCAGGGATGAAGAAGCCAGAGAGCTATATAGGGAGGGATGCTGAAGCCAGGGAGCTGTGTAAGGAGGGATGCTGAAGCCAGAGAGCTGTGTAGGGAGGGCTGCTGAAGCCAGAGAGCTGTGTAGGGAGGGCTGCAGAAGCCAGAGAGCTGTGGTTAATTTTTAGTGCAAAGTCTGCCCAGGGTTACACAGCAAGTGTGGACAGAGCCAAGGCACTGTGCTAGAAACCACCAGTGCCAGAGATCCATGGAATGGGTTGGGTTGGAAGGGACCTTCAAGCTCATCCAGTTCCAGCCCCATGCCATGGGCAGGGACACCTCCCACCAGCACAGGTTGCTCAAGGCCTCATCCAGCCTGGCCTGGAACACCTCCATAAAGAAAGCATCCACAGCCTGTGCCAGTGTCTCCCCACCCTCACTGTCAGGAATTTCTCCCTAATCTCCAGTTTAAGTCTCCCCTCCTCAAGCTTCAATCCAGTCTGGGTTTCTTTGTCCATGCTTCAGCCCTGGCTGCTCCTATTCAGACTCACTCATTCAAGCCAAGCAGAAGGAAAGAGAAGCCCCCAGCAGTGTTATCAGCTGCTGTGGTCACGACTCCCCCTGTGTTTCCATCCCAGGAACACCAGAGCCCTGCAGGTGATGCCCAGCTCCTGCAGTGTGTGGCACAGGTCAGTGCCCTGCAGAGAGGCTGGGCCCTGCCATGCTCTGATGAGCAGGCTGAGGGAGCAGCTTGTGTCAGGTTTGCCTCCTGGTGCTCACTGAGGAAGATAGGACCTGACACAGGAGTAATTAAAAATACAACTGACCCTTGGCAGCTTCACAGAATGATGTCTTCAAGAGAGGATGCCAAGGGGCTCCGCTAAAGCTGCAGGTGCCCTCACCCCTTGAAGGAGCCACAGGGCTGCAGTGGCTTCTCAGTGCTGCAGAGAGGTGGAAGGGTGTGAGGGAAAGGGATCAGATGCCACAGGTCCCAGTTTCAGAGACTCTGACCTCAGACAGGGACTGCCCACCAGCCCCCTTCACCTTCCTGCAGTGCCAAGGATTCTGCTGCCAGCACATCCTGTGTAGGATGTTGATGCCAGCATCATCAGGCCACCTCTGTCTGGGGACATCCAGAGAGCAGACAGCAAAGCAATGACTCTGCCTTGCTTTCTCTGGTGCCCAGAGTGTCTGGGATGGCTTCCCACCAGCAGCCACCATGCACTGAGCAGCAGAGCCAGTAGGCACCACCATGCACTGAGCAGTGCCAGCAGGCACCACCATGCACTGAGCAGCAGAGCCAGCAGGCACCACCATGCACTGAGCAGTGCCAGCAGGCACCACCATGCACTGAGCAGTGCCAGCAGGCACCACCATGCACTGAGCAGCAGAGCCAGCAGGCACCATCAGGCACTGAGCAGCAGAGCCAGCAGGCACCACCATGCACTGAGCAGCAGAGCCAGCAGGCACCACCATGCACTGAGCAGCAGAGCCAGCAGGCACCACCATGCACTGAGCAGCAGAACCAGCAGGCACCACCATGCACTGAGCAGCAGAACCAGCAGGCACCACCATGCACTGAGCAGCAGAACCAGCAGGCACCACCATGCACTGAGCAGTGCCAGCAGGCACCACCATGCACTGAGCAGCAGAGCCAGCAGGCACCACCAGGCACTGAGCAGCAGAGCCAGCAGGCACCACCAGGCACTGAGCAGCAGAGCCAGCAGGCACCACCATGCACTGAGCAGCAGAGCCAGCAGGCACCACCATGCACTGAGCAGCAGAACCAGCAGGCACCACCATGCACTGAGCAGCAGAACCAGCAGGCACCACCATGCACTGAGCAGCAGAACCAGCAGGCACCACCATGCACTGAGCAGCAGAACCAGCAGGCACCACCATGCACTGAGCAGTGCCAGCAGGCACCACCATGCACTGAGCAGCAGAGCCAGCAGGCACCACCAGGCACTGAGCAGCAGAGCCAGCAGGCACCACCAGGCACTGAGCAGCAGAGCCAGCAGGCACCACCATGCACTGAGCAGCAGAACCAGCAGGCACCACCATGCACTGAGCAGCAGAACCAGCAGGCACCACCAGGCACTGAGCAGCAGAACCAGCAGGCACTGAGCAGCAGAACCAGCAGGCACTGAGCAGCAGAGGCAGTAAGCACTCTCCTTACCCACGTTAAAGTCACTTCTCTGAGCACTTTTTGGACAGCAGCTGGCTGGAAGATTGCTGGAGGGAAGAAGAAGGTTTTCATATCAGGAGGGACCAGCCTTGGATCCATGCTGCCTTCTCTCCCCAGTTTGTGTCTTCAACAGAGAACAGGAGAAAATCAAATATGAAATATTCTCATTTCACCTCAGGGGGAAAAAAACCTAACTCAACTCAACCCGACACAGCAAGGCCTGAAGAGCAGAATTTGGGGCTGAAGCTCCTTGTAGCTCTGCACATCTGCAAACGCCTGCAGACAGCTCTGCAGTGAAGTAAGCTGCATCTTGAAAGCATCCTTGAGGCAGCATCAACAGAATGCTTAAAGCTCAGGAACCAGGAGAGAGGACAGAAGTCTGGAAGATCATTTTCTTCATTAGCATATCTGCTTGCATTGTGCTGGGAAAGAGCTCAGTGCTTTCAGAGAGAGAAGGCCACAGAGATGTCCTGGATGCCTGTCTGAGATGTCCTGCATGCCAGTCTGAGTCATAGAATCATAGAACCACAGAATCACAGAATCAGTCAGGGTTGGAAGGGACCACAAGGAGCAGCCAGTTCCAACCCCCCTGCCATGCCCAGGGACACCCTACCCTAGATCAGGCTGCCCACAGCCTCTGCCAGCCTGGACAAAAACACCTCCAGGAAGGAGGCTTCCACCACCTCCCTGGGCAACCCCTTCCAGGCTCTCACCACTCTCATGCTCAACAACTTCCTCCTCACATCCACTATGACTCTCCTCACCTCCAGCTTTGCTCCATTCCCCCAATCCTATCCCTACCTGACAACCTAAAAAGTCCCTCCCCAGCTTTCTTGTAGCCCCCTTAGACACTGAAAGGTCACAATAGGGAGGGATGCTGAAGTCAGAGAGCTGTGTAGGGAGGCTTCTGCTCTGCAGACTCAACAGCTCCAACTCCCTTGGTAGTTCCCTGATTTGCTAAGAGCAGGTTCCCTCGCTTCAGGAGGCTTCCTGCCTATGTCTCAGCGGCAGCCTGGTGCCAGCTCCCTGCCTGCCTGGTGGCAGACACTGCTGAGCAACTGTCCCCAAAGCACACAGGGTGCTAAAGAGTGAGACAGACCAAAACACCCTGTCCACAGCTCTGCTGTCTGCAAGCACCAGATGGAGGCCAAGAGAAGTGAGTCTCACGCTCGCAGACTTCAAAGGTCTCCACAAAGCAGTTTGTAGGACAGAAGCTGACACGTGGGGGCATAAAAAAAAAAATTTACAGCACATTTCTGGCTTTGAAGAAGAATTTCCTACCTGAGAGCTAGCACAGATGCCAGGGTTGCCATGGTAAGGAGTTTTCATGTCTTTGACCGAAGAGAAAATTCCTGTTCCCTGGGCAGAGTGGCTTGGAGGCAGCTGTAAATCCATCCTTTGGCCTTTCTGGGAAGCATTCCCAGATCCAGAGGCTTTGTTTCCCTGCTCTTATAGGAACATTGCTGCTACACAGCCACAGTGTGCCCAGGTGGCCAAGAAGGCCAATGGCATCCTGGCCTGGATGAGGAACAGTGTGGCCAGCAGGAGCAGGGAGGTGATTCTGCCCTGTACTCAGCACTGCTCAGCACTCAGCACACCTTGAGTGCTGTGTCCAGTTCTGGGCCCCTCAATTCAAGAGAGATGCTGAGGTGCTGGAAGGTGTCCAGAGAAGGGCAGCAAGGATGGGGAGGGACCTGGAGCACAACCCTGTGAGGAGAGGCTGAGGGAGCTGGGGGTGTGCAGCCTGGGGAAGAGGAGGCTCAGGGCAAACCTCATTGCTCTCTGCAGCTCCCTGGAGGGAGGTTGTAGCCAGGTGGGGTTGGGCTCTGCTCCCAGGCACCCAGGGACAGAACAAGAGGACACAGCCTCAAGCTGTGCCAGGGCAAGTTGGGGCTGGATGTTAGGAAGAAGTTCTGCACAGCAAGAGTGATTGGCATTGGAATGGGCTGCCCAGGGAGGTGGTGGAGTCCCCATCCCTGGAGGTGTTTGAGAGGAGGTTGGATGAGGCACTCAGTGCCATGAGTTAGTTAATTAGAAGGTGGTAGGTGATAGGTTGGACTGAGTGATCCTGGAGGTCTTCTCCAACCTGGTTAATTCTGTGATCCTGTGGTTGAAGGAAATCCCTGCCCCATCTCAAACCCATTCCCATGGGAGCCTCCCTGGACTCCTGGCAAGGAGTCACCTCAGTGATCCTTTGCCCTGTTCCCCTGCTGGCTGGATGCACTGACAGCTCCGGGCTGTCAAAACCAAGGCTGTGCCTGGCTTTGGCAAGCCTGGTCCTTGACTGCTCAGTCTTTTAGCAGCCAGCAGAGTCCTGGCACACAAGGAGGAGATGACTTTGCTCTGCCGGGCACACTCAGCTCAGCCCAGGAGAGCACCTGGAGAGCAGGCTCAGCCTGCAGCTTCCAGAGGCAATTTGCAGCTGGTGACTGAAGCAGTAACATGAAGCTATTTCCTCTTGCATTGTAGCAGGGTCCCATTTGTATGAGCAGCTCTTACAGGATGAAAAATGATGATTTAGTCCCATTTTAGTAGGAAAATTCCCTCCTCTCATCAGTCTTTATAACACCGCAAAAGACCTTCCGGAGATAAAGCTTGGGCTAACAGCACCTGCTGGAAGTCCTTCAGAGGGAAGAAATAAGTTCCAGTGGCTTTTTTGATTAAATTCTTACAGACAGACATGAAAAATAAGCCAGCTCCCTCAGGCCTCTGCGTGGTGGCTCTACCTGGGCTGGTTATTGAGAGGCTCATTGAATGGGTTGGGCTGGAAGGACCTTAAAGGTCAGCCAGATCCAGCACCCTGCCAAGGGCAGAGACACCTCCCACCAGCCCAGGCTGATCAAGGCTTTATGCAGCCTGGCCTGGATCACCTCCAGGGAGGGGACATCCACAGCCCCCCTGGGCAGCCTGTACCCAGTGTCTCCCCACCCTCGCTGTGCAGAGCTTCCCCCTGACATCCAACCTGAATCTGCCCAGCTCCAGTTTCAAACCATTGCCTCTTGTCCTGTCACTCCAAGCCCTCCTGAGCAGTCCCTCCCCAGCCTGCCTGTAGGTCCCCTTCAGATAGTGAAACGCAGCTCTAAGGTCTCCCTTAGTGGCTGTGGCACTTTGGGACATGGTTTGATGGCTACGGCGGTGCTGGGTTGAGGGTTGGACAGGATGATCTCAGAGAGCTTTCCCTACCCAAGTGACTCCCAGGCTCTGTGTGAGAGCCCTGAGAGGCAATCCAGCTTCAGGGTGGCATAGGGATCAACCCTGAAGTTGCCCTGGTAGACTGCTGAGGCTCTGCTGGAGATCCTCCACACTCAGCTGCTGTGGCTGCCAGCAGGATCTGGATTGTGGGTGCATGAAGCAGAGACACTGACTGCAGATGGGGGGAGATTCACTTACCTACAGCAACTCAAACCACACTCTGCAGCTCAGCACAGCCAGCCCCATTTGCTCCATGGGTGTTCAGAGGCACCAGGCAATGCTCCATCCTCCAGCTCAGCCAGCTGCATCTCCAGCAGATACTGCTGCCTGAAGAGCTGAAGGGGAAAGAAAGAACAAGAGGCTTATGAGCAGAAGCTTTCCACCATCAGACTGAAAGAGTTGGGGCTGTGCAGGCTGGAGAAGAGGAGGCTCCCAGGTGACATTCTTGTGGCCTTCCAGGATCTGAAAGGGTGAGCCACTGGCACAGGTTGCTCAGGGAGGTTGTGGCTGCTCCCTCCCTGGAGGTGTTCAAGGCCAGGTTGGATGAGACCTTGAACAACCTGTACCAGTGGGAGGTGTCCCTGCCTATGGCACAGAGGGATTGGAACTGGCTGAGCTTTGAGGTCTCTTCCAACCTAAACCATTCTGTGATTCTCTGATTTCTTGGATCCACAGCCTGGCATCCTAAGTTATTGGCATCTCTGTTCCCCTCCCCACCCCAGATCACAGCAGTTGAAACCATTATGTTGTGCTTTGTTTTTTTCCTTCTTTTTCTATTTTTTTTCTTTTTTTCTTTTTTTTTTTTTTTTTTTTTTTTTTTTTTCCCCCCCGGTCGCACAACAAA
>VWZI01009981.1:40129-57123 GCA_013396835.1 Psilopogon haemacephalus
CAGGGAGGTGTTTGGGGCCAGATCCCTGGAGGTGTTTCTGGCCAGGCTGGCAGAGGCTGTGGGCAGCCTGCTCTAGGGTAGGGTGTCCCTGGGCATGGCAGGGGGGTTGGAACTGGCTGCTCCTTGTGGTCCCTTCCAACCTTGACTCATTCTATGATGATTCTAACCCATTTCCACCTGACTGATTCTGTGATGATTCTAATCCATTTCCAGCTGTGGCTGTGTCACAGCATCTCAGAAGATGACAACTTTCTGTCTGGTTAAAGCCTGGTTTGAAAATGCCAAGGTACTGAAATGGTTCTAAATCTGAGCTATCACTGAAGCACAGAGTTGTGTGGGTTGGTAAAGCCCTCTAAGATCACCCAGCCCAACACCACCACAGCCTTTAAACCACATCCCCCAGTGCCATGGCCATGTTGAGTCTCTTCTTTGGCACAGGCCAGAAACAGCTTTTTGTTAAGACATCCTTAGCTGAGAAGAGCTTTGATTGAAAAAAACCAATGAAAGCTGAGAGCAGCATCCAGATTTAGCACTGCACTCCCTGCATGGAAGCCCTTTGGTCACAGCAAGCAGCCTGAGCCAGCAGAGCTCCCAGAGCACTGCAGATAGGTTATTGTCAATAACATTCTGTGAATAACAAAATCCCAATGACCAAATCATCTGCAGGAGGCAGAATAGTGCTCTGCCTCCTCTTTGGGATGGTAGCTCTCAGGTTTGATTAAACATGGTGAAAAGACTCATCTCACTGCCACTGCTGGTGTCATAGAATCATAGGATCATAGAACAGAATCAGTCAGGGTTAGAAGGCACCACAAGGATCAGCCAGTTCCAATCCCCCTGCCATGTCCAGGGACACCCTACCCTAGATCAGACTGAAGTCTCAGATCACGTCACGGCTGCTTGGTGGTGCATGTGAAGCTCCCAGTAAGGATCTGTCTGCAGTGGGGAAGAGGAGCTGCTGTAGCTGATGTTAGTGCCCAGACTCTAGAGGAATCTCCAAGTGAGGCAGAAGTTACCCAGAAATAGAATCATAGGATCAGTCAGGGTTGGAAGGGACCACAAGGATCAGCCAGTTCCAACCTCCCTGCCATGCCCAGGGACACCCTACCCTAGAGCAGGCTGCCCACAGCCTCTGCCAGCCTGGCCAAAAACACCTCCAGGGATCTGGCCCCAAACACCTCCCTGCAGGGGCAACCCATTCCAGGCTCTCACCACTCTCATGCTGAAGAACTTCTTCCTCACCTCCAGTCTGAATCTCCCCACCTCCAGCTTTGCTCCATTCCCCCTAGTTCTGTCACTACCTGAGAGCCTAAAAAGTCCCTCCTCAGCTTTTTTGTAGTCCTCCTTCAGATCCTGGAAGGCCACAGGAAGGTCATCTGGGAGCCTCCTCTTCTCCAAACTGAACTTTCCCTTTGCCATTGCTTCAGCCTGTTCACAGATGCACAGAGTGGGTTGGGTTGGAAGGGACCTTGAAGATCATCCAGTGCCAACCCCTTGCCAAAGGCAGGGACACTTCCCACCAGCCCAGGTTGCTCAAGGCCTCACCCAACCTGACCTTGAACACCTCCAGGGAGGGGACATCCACAGCCTCCCTGTGTACCCTGCCCCAGTGTCTCCTCACCCTCACTGCCCAGAGAGCTGCAGTGTTAAGCTGCGGGGAGAGGAGGGAGCTCTCTCCCGGGGTTAATTGTGCCTTTTCTTGCCTTTCTGAAGTTCCTTTCTTGGCAGACTGATGTCAGGGATGGCAAAGAATTCATAATTAAGCAGATACCCATCAACATTTTTGTTTTAAAGCAGAAGTGTTTGAAAAGCAGTGAATGCTCTCCCTGCTATCCCCCTTCAGCAGATGTTCTGCCTAATCTACATTCGCTTTACTCACTGTCTTACCTCTGACCTTTCTTTTGAAGGCATTCAGGGAAGAGAATGTCAGTATTTATCTACCTGCTGTGCCTCCATCTGGCTATGCAGTCCACGAAGAGCCACAAATTATATTTCCTTTGTGAAAAAATTTGACTGGCAGAAGCATTTCTGAGGCTTCCCATAGACAGGACCATCAGATGCTATCTCCTTGCCTTGGAGGAATTACTCATCCCTTATCTGGACATGCCAACCAAGCATCAGCTGCCAAAGCTGGATTTGGGTTTCCAACATCCCCACTGAGACTTTCTTCCAGGAGTCTCTCTTGGATGCTTTTCCATCACCCTTGTGATGGAAAATGAAATAGGAAGGTGCAGGCTGGAGAAGAGGAGGTTCCCAGGTGACCTTATTGTGGCCTTCCAGTATCTGAAGGAGGACTACAAAACAGCTGAGGAGGGACTTTTTAGGCTCTCAGGTAGTGACAGGACTAGGGGGAATGGAGCAAAGCTGGAGGTGGGGAGATTCAGACTGGAGGTGAGGAAGAAGTTCTTCAGCATGAGAGTGGTGAGAGCCTGGAATGGTTTGCCCAGGGAGGTGGTTGGGACCACATCCCTGGAGGTGTTTTTGGCCAGGGTGGCAGAGGCTGATCTAGGGTAGGGTGTCCCTGGGCATAGCAGAGGGGTTGGAACTGGCTGATCCTTGTAGTCCCTTCCAACCCTGACTGATTCTGTGATTCTCTAAGTTTCATACCCAAGACAGCCAGAAGGAAGGCAGAGCAACCCAAAGCTGATATAAAGAGGCCTCCTCTGGAAAATGTTACCAGAGCAAGGAGCTGCAAACATAAGGTCCACACCACAGCCTACAGGCTGAAAAGCAGATCCTGCTCTGTGGAAAGCATTACCAGAACAAGGAGCTCCACACAGGAGATCCACACAGCCTACAGGCTGAGGAACAGAACCTCCTCTGTGGAAAGTGTTACCAGAACAAGGAGCTCCACACAGAAGATCCACACAACCTACAGGCTGAGAAGCAGATCCTGCTCTGGTGGCTCCAGGACTGCTCTCAGGACTGCTGTGCTCTAAGATGCTCAGCTGTTTCCTATGGAAGATGCTAAAATACTCTTGGACAATCACAAGAACAACAAAGAGGCAACATTGTCTGAAGGATCTTTGGTCTTTGCATTTCACAGAATCCCAGAATGGCTCAGGTTGGAAGGGATCTCGGAGCTCATTTGCTCCAACCTCCCCACTCTGCCCAGGGACATCTCTCAACTAGACTCAGCTGCTCAAGGACTCATCCAGCCTGGCCTTAAACACCCTCAGGCAGGAGGCAGCCACAGCCTCCCTGGGCAGCCTGTGCCAGACTCTCACCACCCTCACACTGCAGAACTTCATCCTCAGCTCCACTCTCACCCTGCTCTGCCTCAGCTCCAAACCATTCCCCCTTGGCCTGTCTGCAGACACCCTCAGGAAAGGTCTCTCTGCAGCCTTCCTGCAGGATGCCTTCAAGAACTGGCAAGCAGCTCTAAGGTCCCCCCAGAATCTTCTCCTGGCTGCACCCCCTTAATTTGTCTGAGATGCTACCAACTCCAGTTTCAATTACCCCTTAGCTGCTCGGTGGAGCTGGAGCACACCTGGAGCCCTGCCTCAGAGCTGGCTGCTGTTTGCCTTCCAGGAGGGAACAGCCCCGGACCAGAGCCTGCCCTGCAGCACCTGCCTGGGGAAGTTGTGCTCCTGCACAAGGAGCAGCTGAGCCAGAAGGCAAAGCCATCCTCAGATGTTATCCTTCCTGCTCCACAGCACATTCAGTGCCAGTGTGGCCATCAATTCCTCACCCTGGCCACATTCCAGAGCTGGCAATTAAACTTTCCTGAACGTCTACATTAGAGTCTGGAGCACACTCCTGGACACAGTGGGACTGAGCACAGATTTACATTTCTATTTCTCTCCACTGGCTATAAAAAGGAGCCTGCTCTAGCCTGGCTCCCTCACATGCAGACATCTCATTTTTATGTGCAAATGTTAGGATAGATGAATCTCATCCCAGGCTCTTGGGAACAGAGAGGAGGAGAATCAAGCCCAATATAATGAAAAGGTTTGCCCATGGCTGAGCCTGGAGGAGGAAAATCAGACAGGGGGAACCAGGGGAGGGAAGGGGAGGGAAGGGAAGGGAAGGGGAAGGGGAAGGGGAAGGGAAAATGAAAAGGGAAAAGGGAAAGGGAAAGAGAAAAGGGAGAAGGGAGAAGGGAGAAGGGAGAAGGGAGAAGGGAGAAGGGAGAAGGGAGAAGGGAGAAGGGAGAAGGGAGAAGGGAGAAGGGAGAAGGGAGAAGGGAGAAGGAAAGGGAAGGGAAGGGAATGAAAATGAAAGGGAAAAGAAAAGGGAGAGGGAAGGCCCAGAATGTAAGAGAAGGGACAGCAAATTAACTTGTTGGTGCAGTTATCAGGAGGAAATTGGGCGCTAATTGGGTATCTGTTTAAACACTAAAGGAACCATCCACAGTGAGCGATGTAATCAGGGGTGGGATCAGCTAGAACACAAATCCCTCTGCTGGGTACCCAAGAGCAGCCTCTTTCCCAGGGGGAGAAAAGCCTTCAGTGCTCCTGGGAGGTCTGCAGAGCTAGGCTAGGTTGGCCACTGCTGCTGCCCTTCGTACCAGGAGAACTGCAGAGCCTCTGTCCAGTGAGGGTGGTGAGACACTGGCACAGCTTGCCCAGGGAGGTTGTGGCTGCTCCCTCCCTGGATGTGTTCAAGGCCAGGCTGGAGGAGTTCTTGACCATCCTGGTCTAGTGGAAGGTGTCCCTGAGTATGGCACAGGGGAGTTGGAACTGGATGATCTTTGAGGTCTCTTCCAACCTAAACCATTCTATGATTCTATGATTTCAGTCTCATTTTGCATCTCAAAACAAAGGACTCTGAGGCAGGCATATTTCATTCAGTGCCCCCAGGTTCCACAGGGCTTGAAATCTGAGGACTCTGAGGCAGGCACATTTCAGTGCCCTCAGGTTCCACAGGGCTTGAAATCTGGCCCTAGACTTGCAAGAAGAGGACTCCCTTGCACCTGGAGGCAGTAAATAAGATGCACCCTGGGAGGCTGAGACTCGAGTGGTGCATTTCCTGCAGCAAGCTGAGGAGCAGACCTGGAACACCTCGAACAGCATCCAAGGTCCTGAAGGATTATTAAAGGCTTGAAGGGTTTTGTTGTTTGTTTTAAGAGCCTGGAGCCCAAGGTTGCTTTGGCAGCGCCGTGAAGAAAGCCTTGCAGGGAGGGTATCAAAGGGAGCAGCAGAAATTTCTCTGCAGATGAAACCATTAGAGAGGAGCTGACATGAAAGACAGAGCCCCTAATGAGGGGAGAGCTGAAAGCCATGTCAGAAATTAGCCATGATTTAGAAGAATTAGCCTGCCCTGTCACTTGCTGTCAGATAATTGGTGCTAAGTTAAGCCTCCTAACTGCAGGACTGGACCCTGCAAACCCAGCACTGGTGGTGGTCCAGGCCCTGGGTGGAAGTGCCCTGATGATGGTGTAATTCCACTCCTGGCCCCAGCAGATGAGCCACACACTTCCTAGCCATCTGGGGGGGGTCTGCTCTTGCTTTTGAAGCCAACACTGCTGTTGACTTCAAGGAATAAAAGAAACTGAGCTGCCCTAGCTGCTGGCTGCCTGGACTCAACTTGAAAGGGGATCAAAGCCTCTGCCCCCAGACCAGCCTGCATTGCTGGAGCACAGCTAATTAAAGGGAAATGCTGAGAGCTGCACCAGTTCCACGCACATTCTGGTTCCAGGCAGCTCCAGCACAGTGATCAGCTGCTTAGAGCCTTTTTGTCCTCAGCTACGAGATGCCCTGCTGAGGCTCTGCTCTCAGACTCCTCTGTGCTGGGCTCTTGGCTCTGTCAGAGCCTCAGGCTGTTCTCATTCTGCCTCTGCCCACTCCCTGTTGGAGAGAAGGGGCAGGAAGGGCTCTCTGCTGTTGGGTTGCAGGTGAAGGAGGTGTTGTTCTGTGCTTTGGAGATGTTGTTCCATGCTTTGGAGATGTCGTTCTGTGCTTTGGAGATGCTGTTCCGTGCTTTGGAGATGTTCAATGCTTTGGAGATGTTCAATGCTTTGGAGATGTTCAATGCTTTGGAGATGCTGTTCGGTGCTTTGGAGATGCTGTTCCATGCTTTGGAGATGTTGTTCAGTGGTTTGGAGATGTTGTTCAGTGGTTTGGAGATGTTGTTCCATGCTTTGGAGATGCTGTTCAGTGCTCTCTGCAACAAACTAATATTTGTCAGGGCTCTTCTGGGCACCTCTGGCCCAAAAATAAAAACTTGCAAGCAGAGGAGAGTTACTGAAGCAGTCCACAGAGGTCCCAACTTCAGGGGCCCTGAATTACAGCAGCACATAGCAGGAGCACAACTTCACCTATAGCAGGGGCACAACTTCACCTATAGCAGGGGCACAACTTCACCTATAGCAGGAGCACAACTTCACCTATAGCAGGAGCACAACTTCGCCTATAGCAGGGGCACAACTTCGCCTATAGCAGGAGCACAACTTCGCCTATAGCAGGAGCACAACTTCGCCTATAGCAGGAGCACAACTTCGCCTACAGCAGGAGCACAACTTCACCTATAGCAGGAGCACAACTTCGCCTATAGCAGGAGCACAACTTCGCCTATAGCAGGAGCACAACTTCGCCTACAGCAGGAGCACAACTTCACCTATAGCAGGGGCACAACTTCACCTACAGCAGGAGCACAACTTCGCCTATAGCAGGAGCACAACTTCACTTTGAAGGATGTGGAAAGACAAGAGAGGAAATTCTGTCTAGGACTGGGTACCCCCAGGTTCTCCTGCAAGCCTCATCACCTTTTTCCTCTTTCCTTCTCCCAGGGGCCAATCTCTTCACCCTCTGGTCTATGAGAAAGTGTTAGGTTTGTGCCACTGGGATCAAAAGGGAAAGGTGATAATAAAAGAGCTTAATTTCTACAGGCTCCAGAGGAGATTCATGTTCCATCAATTCTGAGTTGTAACAACACAAAAATGGGCCCAGCCCAGGAGGCAAATCCCCTCGGAGTGCAGCCTTTTGAGTCAATTTTTCATCTTAGCCTTTCTAGCTGGAGACATCAGACATAAATAAACATGTGCAAAGTTATTGCCAGCATGCTCTGCTTTATTAATTTGGTGTAGAGCAAGCTGGCTTGTTGGGGAGGTTAATTTCCTGAGCTGAGGAGAAAATGGCACTTCACCAATTTGAAAATAAATAATTGTGTGGGTCCTTCAGCTCACCATTTTTAACTCTGCAGAGTCTTCCTGGACCCCAGAGCCATGCTGGCAGCTCAGGAAGCAAAATCATAGAATGGTTTAGGTTGGAAGAGACCTCAAAGATCATCCAGTTCCAACCCCACTGTGCCATAGGCAGGGACACCTCCCACTAGATCAGGTCGCTCAAGACCTCATCCAGCCTGGCCTTGAACACCTCCAGGGATGGAGCAGCCACAACCTCCCTGGACAACCTGTTCCAGTGCCTCATCACCCTCACTGTGAAGAACTTTCTCCTAACATCCCATTTAAATCTCCCCTCTGCCAATTTGAACCCATTCCCCCTTGTCCTGTCATTACAAGACCTTGTGAACAGTCCCTCCCCAGCCTTCCTGTAGCCCCCTTCAGACACTGGAAGGTTGCTATAAAGTCTCCTCGAAGCCTTCTCTTCTCCAGGCTGAAAAGTCTCAACTCAGCCTGTCCCATAGCACTGCCCAGCCCTCCAGATGCTGTGTGCTGGGCTGGGTGGCACAGGAGTTAAAGGCTGTTTGAAAGGCAGAGCTGCTTGCCTGGGTCCTGCTAGCAGAGCCCAGTTAAGCCTGGGAGTGTCATTGAAGCACAGGAGCATTGTGGGCTTGGAAGGGACCTCCAGAGACTATTGAGTCCGACCCTGCTGCTAGAGCAGGGCACACAAGAACAGTGTTGTAGTGGGAGGTGTCCCTAGCTTTGGAAAGATGAGTTGGGACTGGGTGAGCTATGAGGTCCCTTCCAATCTAAACCATTCTGTGATTCTATGAACACATCCAGCAGGGGTTTTGATGTCTCTAGAGATGGAGACTCCACCACCACCACCACCACCTCTCTGGACAGCCTGCTCCAGAGCTCTGCCACCCTGCAATTCAAGAAGTTGCTCCTCATCTTCAGATGGAACTTCTGATGTTCCAATCTGTGCCCTTTACCCTTTGTCCTGTCCCTGGGGACAACTGAACATGAGTCCAGAGGAGGGCCACAAAGATGCTCAGAGGGCTGAAGCACCTCTGCTAGGAGGACAGACTGAGAGAGTTGGGGCTCTGCAGCCTGGAGAAGAGGAGGCTTCCAGGAGATCTTGGAGTGGCCTTCCAGGATCTGAAGAGAGCTTACAAAAAAGCTGGGGAGGGACTTTTCAGGCTATCAGGTAGTGACAGGACTAGGGGCAATGGAGCAAAGCTGAAGGTGAGGAGATTCAGAATGGATGTGAGGAGGGAGTTGTTGAGCATGAGAGTGGTGAGAGGCTGGAATGGGTTGCCCCTGCAGGGAGGTGTTTGGGGCCAGATCCCTGGAGGTGTTTTTGGCCAGGCTGGCAGAGGCTGTGGGCAGCCTGCTCTAGGGTAGGGTGTCCCTGGGCATGGCAGTGGGGTTGGAACTGGCTGATCCTTGTGGTCCCTTCAAACCTTGATTCTATGATTCTATGACCCTCAGTGAGATATCCACCAAAGGATCTGTCACTG
Organism: Psilopogon haemacephalus; assembly: GCA_013396835.1. Classification (NCBI taxonomy): domain Eukaryota; kingdom Metazoa; phylum Chordata; class Aves; order Piciformes; family Megalaimidae; genus Psilopogon; species Psilopogon haemacephalus. The sequence goes on from VWZI01009981.1 coordinate 48,716, forward strand.
GGTCGGAGCTTCCTGCAGCACTGCCTCTTGCTGTGGCTGCTCCTTCCCTACCCAAGTGAGGACAGGGGAAGCTGCAGCACCAGGCAGGGTCAAGTGGTTGGGTCCACCTCCCTGGCAAAGGCTGTGGGCAGCCTGATCTGTGGTAGGGTGTCCCTGGGCATGGCAGGGAGGGGTGGAACTGGCTGATCCTTGTGGTCCCTTCCAACCCTGACTGATTCTATGATTCTAAGTCCTACAGGAGCCCTGCTGGTGCCACTGCTCCTGCAAAGGAGCTCCTGCAAAGCTGTGTCCTCTGCCAGGCTGCAGGTTTGAGGGGAATGCTAACCAGCACTGCTAACAACCTGCATTTTTGCCTGTCTCACTAACAGACAGGCTGAGGGAAAGGATGTCAAATTCAGGGCCATTTCTACCTCATCTGTCACTCCCAGTTTGCAATCATCTCATCCTTGTCTTAACTAATGTCAGGTGAGAGGCAGCAGCACGTTAATTTATCTGCCTTATCAAAATGTTTAATACAGATAATGCATGCAAGGGAAAATATTCTCTGGGCTGCCACCCTGCAGAAATGTCAGCCTGTTCCCTCTGCAGATGGGTTTTGTCACTTCCCACCCTGTTTCTCCCTGGGAAATCTGTTGTGTTCTTGGGATTTAATTTGCCTTTTCCATGCAGCCTCCCCCAGTTAAAGTCTCCCACAGGTATTGCAGGAGTTTAGGTTCCAGGGGTCAGGCTTTCTGCCCTCGTTGGATGAGCTTTAACCTGGATCCACAGGGTTAAGGTTTAGCTGTCTGCTATCAACTGGTGTTAAATGTAGAGAAATGGGATGTTAGGAGGGAGCTCTTTGCAGGGAGGGTGGTGAGACACTGGCAGAGGTTGCCCAGGGAGGTTGTGGCTGCTCCCTCCCTGGAGGTGTTCAAGGTCAGGTTGGNCACAGGGTTAAGGTTTAGCTGTCTGCTATCAACTGGTGTTAAATGTAGAGAAATGGGATGTTAGGAGGGAGGTCTTTGCAGGGAGGGTGGTGAGACACTGGCAGAGGTTTCCCAGGGAGGTTGTGGCTGCTCCCTCCCTGGAGGTGTTCAAGGTCAGGTTGGATGAGGCCTTCAGTGACCTGTTCCAGTGGGAGGTGTCCCTGCCTGTGACACAGGGAGTTGGAACTGGATGAGCTTTGAGGTCCCTTCCAACCTAAACCATTCTGTGATTCTATGATAAACGTTTCTGCGGTGGAGAGCAAAAGGTAGCTGTGATCCCCTGATCTGAAGCCTACAGAGAAAGCAGGTAGCATTGATCAGAGCACAGTTTGAGTTGGAAAAGCCTTCTGGGACCATTCAGTCCAACCTTCAAGCCAGCACCACCGTGACAACAGCTGGAGACTGGAATCATCTCCCAAGGGCAGCAGTGGCAGCAGAGCAGTCCCCTGCACTGGACACTTTCAATACTCAGCTTGCCAGGGTCTGGGCCAGCTCATTGCAACTGCACCATCAGCAGGCAAGGCTGGGCCAGATGAGCCTTGGGGTCCCTCCAAACCTGTTCTAGTGGGAGGTGTCCTTGCCTATGGTGGGGGGATGGAACTAGATGAGCTTTGAGGTCCCTTCCAACCTAAACCGTTCTATGATTCTGAGATTCTGTTTCATGCTGTTTAGGATCAGATGGGGAAGGCAGAACAGGCTAAATGACTTCAAAGTTGTATCTAATGCCCTTCCCTGTGCTATGAAACAGAAAACTCGGTGTGAGAAGAGGGCAGGGGAAGGTCTCTCCCCTGTAAATTCTAGAACAGCTTGCCCAAGGTGTTCTGGATGCTGGAAGTGCTCAAGGCCAGGTTAGAAAAGGCTTTGAGCAGCCTGGGCTAGTGGGAGGTGTCCCTGCCCATGGCAGGAGGTTGGCACTAGATCATCAGGTAGTGACAGGACTAGGAAGAATGGAACAAAGCTGGAGGTGGGGAGATTCAGAGTGGAGGTGAGGAGGAAGTTGTTGAGCATGAGAGTGGTGAGAGCCTGGAATGGGTTGCACAGGGAGGTGTTTGGGGTCAGATCCCTGGAGGTGTTTTTGGCCAGGCTGGCAGAGGCTGTGGGCAGCCTGATCTAGGATAGAGTGTCCCTGCCCATGGCAGGGGGGTTGGAACTGGCTGATCCTTATGGTCCCTTCCAACCTTGACTCATTCTATGATGATTCTAACCCATTTCCACCTGACTAAATCTGTGATGATTCTAATCCATTTCCAGCTGTGGCTGTGTCACAGCATCTCAGAAGATGACAACTTTCTGTCTGGTTAAAGCTTGGTTTGAAAATGCCAAGGTACTGAAAAGGTTCTAAATCTGAGCTATCACTGAAGCAGAGAGTTGTGTGGTTTGGGAAAGCCCTCTAAGATCACCCAGCCCAACACCACCACAGCCTTTAAANATTCTAACCCATTTCCACCTGACTAAATCTGTGGTGATTCTAAACCACCTCCAGCTGTGGCTGTGTCACAGCATCTCAGAAGATGACAACTTTCTGTCTGGTTAAAGCTTGGTTTGAAAATGCCAAGGTACTGAAAAGGTTCTAAATCTGAGCTATCACTGAAGCAGAGAGTTGTGTGGTTTGGGAAAGCCCTCTAAGATCACCCAGCCCAACACCACCACAGCCTTTAAACCACATCCCCCAGTGCCCTGGCCCCTTCCAACCCTGATTGATTCTATGATTCTACGATCTCCAAGGTCCCTTCCCACCCAAGCCATTCCATGGATCTGAAGGGCAGTGAAGTGCTGAGCTCCCCCACGCTGCCCCTCACGTGCAGAGATTTCAGAGGAGCCCATCCAGGAGACATCTGCTGATTTATCTGTTTACAGGAGGATTGGTTTCCCTCCCTGCCTCGTTCAGATGTTCTCTTCCCTGCCTATCTGCACGCAGCCACGGGGCCCTGGGGAGCAGCAGGGGGACAGGCAGTATGGATCACTGGGGCTTATCAGGGCAGGTCCTCACTATCAGTGCTCATTTAGACAGAATCCATTGTGCATTATTCTCCCCTGACAACGTTTGCTGGCCTCACAGCTTCCCAGCACTCCTTATCATTTGCAGAGTGTGGAAAGCCTGAAGGACTTGAAAGGACAGGCAGGAAGAGCTGCAGAACACTGCCTGCCTTTGCAGCAAGGATCTCTCTGTTACAAGAGGGATGTGGACATGCTGAAGGTGTGCAGAGAAGGGCCACAAGGATGCTCAGAGGGCTGCAGCACCTCTGCTGTGAGCACAGACTGAAAGAGTTGGGGCTGTGCAGGCTGGAGAAGAGGAGGCTCCCAGGGGACCTTCTTGTGGCCTTCCAGGATCTGAAGGAGGACTACAGAAAAGCTGGGGAGGGACTTTTGAGGCTATCAGGGAGTGTCAGGACTAGGGGGAATGGAGCAAAGCTGGAGGTGGGGAGATCCAGACTGGATGTGAGGAGGAAGTTGTTGAGCATGAGAGTGGTGAGAGGCTGGAATGGGTTGCCCCTGCAGGGAGGTGTTTGGGGCCAGATCCCTGGAGGTGTTTTTGGCCAGGCTGGCAGAGGCTGTGGGCAGCCTGCTCTAGGGTAGGGTATCCCTGGGCATGGCAGGGGGGTTGGAAGTGGCTGATCCTTGTGCTCCCTTTCAGCCCCAACTCATTCTATGATGGAACTCAGAAAGGTCTACACCTGGATCATAGAATTGCTTGGGTTGGCAGAGCCTTCTGAGATCACCCAGTCCAACCAGCAACCCAACCCCACCATGGCCACTAAACCCTGTCCCCAGGTGTCATGGCCACATCTTTCTTGGACACCTCCAGGGATGGGCACTCCACCAGCTCTCTGAGCAGCCTGTGCCAATCCCTGACCACTCTGGCAGCAAAGAAATTCTCCTCCCCTAGCTCATCTTGAGGCCATTTCCTCTCCTATCACCTGGTACTAGGGAGAAGAGCCCAAGCCCACCTGACTCCAACCTCCTTTCAGGATTTGCAGAGAGCAAGGAGGTCTCCTCTCAGCCTCCTCTTCTCCAGCTGCACCACTGGCAGCACATCTGGGGATCATAAGGGGCAGACTCTTGGCAAGCAGTTGCCTGCTGATGCGGAGCAGATCCTGACCTTGCCATTTTGCCCATTTACTGTTCTTTTCCCCCTAAAACTAATTGGACTGTCTCAGCCTTGGCCTCAACGCTCTGATGGGCTCCAGCAGAAGCCACCTGTTATTTTAAGAGTAATTTGATGCAAGCACCTTGGAAATGGTGATGATCTTCCCTCCAATTCCACAGTGGTCAGAGAGTTTTATCTCTGGCTTGTTGATTAAATGTTATCAGGCAAGCTGAACCCATAACAGCTCCTCCAGAGCTCGTTAACAGCAGCAAGTGCAAACACCTACCCCAGGAGCTGCAGCCTGTGAGTGATTGCTGTGACAGGCTCTAATGTCTTCTTTAAAGTCATATCATTACTGGGAGAATTAGCAAGGGGATGAACTCCAGAGCAGGCTGCACGGCTGCTACATCAGCTGTGGAATTAACCATCAGGGAAGGTGCCCTCCATCCCTCTTCTCTTTCTCTGCTCTTCTACAGAATCATTGAAGGGACCCTCTAAGGTCAGCTTTTGTCCAACCCCTCTGCCCTCAGCAGGGATACCTCCAGCCACAGCAGGTTGCTCAGGACCCTGAATGTCTCCAGGGATGGGGCTTCAAGCACAGCCCTGGGCAACCTGTGCCACTGTCTCCCCACCCTCACTGTCAAGAATTTCTTCCTCATCTCCACTCTCCATCTCCCTTCTCCCAGCTCAAAGCCATTCCCCCCAAGCCCTTGTCAAAAGTCCTTCCCCAGTTCTCCTTCAAGTACTGGCAGGCTGCTCTAAGGTCTCCCTGGAGCTTTCTCTTCTCCAGGTTGAACAGCTCCAAAACAAGGTAAACCTTCTACAAACAGGGGAAATGTCCAGACTGATGCTTCCCTCAGCATGGGCATGGGGATAGAGCACTCTGAGCTGCTGGAAGGAGAGGGAAGCAAACTGAGCATGGATCCTCCATGCAGGGCAAGTCACTCAAGAATGTCTTCCTCACCTCCACTCTCCATCTCCCTTCTCCCAGCTCAAAGCCATTCCCCTTCACGAGCCCTTGTCAAAAGCCCTTCCTCAGTTTTCCTTCAGGTACTGGCAGGCTGCTCTAAGGTCTCCCTGGAACCTTCTCTTTTGCTTGCTTGGTACTTATCTCCTTGGGGCCTCCTGAGGACTTGCAATTACATGGATTGATTCTTGTTCAAGACCAAGTTTGGCCCCAAGCAACCTGATCCAGTGGGAGGCATCCCTGCCTAGGGCAGGAGGTTAGAACTGAAGGATCTTCTGTGTCCCTTCTGACTGAAACCATTCAATGAATCTGTGAAGCTCCATAAGGAATAGAATAGAATAGAATAGAATAGAATAGAATAGAATAGAATAGAATAGAATAGAATAGAATAGAATAGAATAGAATAGAATAGAATAGAATAGAATAGCCCCAAACCAAGGTAAACCATCTACAAAGAGAGGAAACTTCCAGACTGATGCTTCCCTCAGCACGGGCACAGGGATGGAGCACTCTGAGCTGCTGGAAGGAGAGAGAGGCAAACTGAGCAGGGATCCTCCATGCAGGGCAAGTCACTCGAGCAGGGTCTGAGGGAGGCTGGCAAAGGTTCCTTAATTACAGTCCTTCAGGAGTCCTTGTGAAAAGCAGTCATTACCTGACCTCCTGTGAATAAGCTCGGGGTAATTAACGGCTCTGCAGACTCTAATTATGGTCAGATCTGAGCCAATGAGTTCCAGACAAGAGGGTGCATCTCTGGCATGTTTACAACCCAGCAGCTCCCTTCTGTCACCACTCCTCCCTCTGTTCCTCGGGGTGCTGAGGGTCTGCAGCCTTTGCTTCCAACTGCCCCCAGATATTTGGCCATCAGGCCCATGGAAACCAGAATCTGAGGTCTAGGCTGGAAGCTGTACTGGCAGAACCTCTGTGGAGCACTTCCATTGCTTGCACACCACTCACCTGAGGAGATGTGGCACAGGATCATGGAACTGCAGAGCTTGGAAGAGACCTCACTGAGTCCAGTCACTCACCCAGAGCTCACAACCCCACCACTGCTTGGAAGCCACTGCCACCAAATCACATCCCCCAGGACCGCCCCCACACATCTTTTAAACCCCTCCATGGCCAACCTAGAATCATAGAATCAGTCAGGGTTGGAAGGGACCACAAGGATCAGACAGTTCCAACCCCCCTGCCATGCCCAGGGACATCCTACCCTACATCAGGTTGCCCACAGCCTCTGCCAGCCTGGACAAAAACACCTCCAGGGATCTGGCCCCAAACACCTCCCTGCAGGGGCAACCCATTCCAGCCTCTCACCACTCTCATGCTCAACAACTTCCTCCTCATATCCAATCTGAATCTCCCCACCTCCAGCTTTGCTCCATTCCCCCTAGTCCTGGCACTCCCTGATAGCCTAAAAAGTCCCTCCCCAGCTTTTTTTTTAGCCCCCTTCAGATCCTGGAAGGCCACGAGAAGGTCACCTGGGAGCCTCCTCTTCTCCAGCCTGCACAGCCCCAACTCTTTCAGTCTGTGCTCACAGCAGAGGTGCTGCAGCCCTCTGAGCATCCTCCTGGCCTTTCTCTGGACACTCCCTCTGTCCACATCCCTCTTGGGCAGCCTGTGCCAGTGCCTTAGAGCCCTTGCTGGGAAGGTATTTTTCCTAATATCCAACCTGAACATTTCCTCTTGTCCTGTCACTTGTTGTATGTGAGAACAGCCCAACCCCACCTCACTCCATCCTTTGAGGTCATTGTAGAGGGTGCTGAGGTTTGCCCTCAGTCTCTGCTTCTGAAGACTATGCAACCCCCAGGTCCCTCAGCCACTCTGGGTGTCTCTCCAGGTCCCTCAGCTATTCTGGGTGTCTCTCCAGGTCCCTCAGCCATTTTGGGTGACTCTCCAGGTCCCTCAGCTATTCTGGGTGTCTCTCCAGGTCCCTCAGCCATTTTGGGTGACTCTCCAGGTCCCTCAGCCATTTTGGGTGACTCTCCAGGTCCCTCAGCCATTTTGGGTGACTCTCCAGGTCCCTCAGCCACCCTGGGTGACTGTCCAGGTCCCTCAGCCACCCTGAATGACTCTCCAGGTTCCTCAGCCACCCTGAGTGACTCTCCAGGTCAACCAGAGTAGGTGAGTGCTCAAATCCAGCATGTTCCAGCTCAGCATGCTCAGAAAGAAGCTCTCTAATAAGAAGTCCAAGACAAGTGGCAGCCCCAAGTGATGCTCCTTGTGCATCCAGCAAGGTAAACAGTTAGAGGAATCATCCTACTGCCAGCCTGGAGTTTCCTCACTGGTGTGCTGTAGCCTTGCACTTGTGGCAATCATTCAGCTGCCTAATGATCCCCTTCTACCAGGTGTAAATGAGTTTTCCTGCTCCAGCCTGGCCTTTGTCAGGGCTTTAATGCAAGCGGTTAATGAGTGCCACTGCTGCAGTTAGTTCCCTCACGTGGAACGAGGCTCCCTCTGAGAAGTGATGCAGTGACAGGCAGGAGCTCCCATTCTGCTCAGCTCTAGTGCAGGGACCTCAAGATGAATCCCCCCAATCAAGGAAGGACTGAGGACAGGTAGGCAGAACCATCCTGACAGCCTGACTCTGGTCCTGCTCTGAGGGCAGGGATCCCTTCCTGCTTCCTCTCCTCCATGCCTTCACCTTCAGCTTTACCTCTCCTACGAGGGCAGACTGAAAGGTCAAGGCAGACTACATCCTCTGCTCTCCCTGCATCCTCCCCATTTGCTTATGTCACTGCTGAAGATGCTGATCAGAGCTCTCTCTCCCTGCTCCTGCCAGCGGGGCTGGAGTCTTGTTGCTGTCAATAGATGTCACACTTGTGCTTCTGGAGCAGGGTGTGCCAAGGCAGCACAGGGGAGCAGCACCACACACACCTTACTTGAACACTCTGCCTTTATGTGACACCCCCAGAGCCGGGAGAGATCTGATCTGCTGCAGGTTTTAGGATGTGCATCCCCTGAAATTATTGAAGGCAGGAAGGGAAAAGAGGGAGGAACCACAGCAGGGCTCTCCTCTGGCGAGGCAAAAAGTTCCCTCTTGCCCTGCAGGTTGCTGGTTCATCACTGCATAGCTCAATGCACAGCTGCTGCTGTGGAGAGCAGAAGAAGTGTAAATGAGGTTTGGTGATCCCTGCCTGTGTGTTTTTGTCATAAAGCCAGGGCTAGGGGAAGCCAAACTCTGTGTGTGCAGTGCAGGTCATAGAATCATAGAATAATAGAATCAGTGAGGGCTGGAAGGCACCACAAGGCTCAGCCAGTTGCTTCCCCTGCCCTCGCTTGGGTAGGGGAGGAGCAGCCACAGCAAGAGGCAGTGCTGCAGGAAGCTCAGTCCCAGTGACAGCTCCTTTGGTGGATGTCTCACTGAGGGTCATAGATTCATAGAATCAGC